>VZRI01010395.1:243561-257112 GCA_013397515.1 Upupa epops | reverse complement strand
CCCCCCCCCCCAGGTTTTCCTCTGTGTTTCACTGACCATCAGCTGAGCAGAGTAGGAGGTTGGTTTCTCCAGTGCTAACTGGGTTTCCCAGGGAGATGCTGCAAGGGGAGCTTTGTGACACTCACCCAAAAACCTAGCATACCTCTCCTGGCTCTCAGTGTGTAGCTACCAAGAAGCAAGACTCAAAGTGTCACCTAATCAAAGCAGCCAGAGCTGCTGGGGAACAACTCCATCACTGAACATGGCTTTGCTCCCTCTGCCTGATCTGGGTTGCTTTTGCTGAACTTCAGCCCCTTAAAAGTCAGACTTCTTGTGCTGTGCCCTGCACCACCTCCACATTCAGTAGAAAAAGGATAGGTGTGTCCAGAGCAGGGTTCATCCTGACCCAAAGTGCCTGTCTAAAACAGGGAGAGGAATCCTCTTCTAGATGTGCTGGCATCTGTCCTGCAGAGAAACTCGGAAGAACCAGCTTGAACAAGACGTGCAACTCTGAGATGTCTAAAACAAGATGAGAAAAATACTCATGCCTGGCTTAGTATTGAGGATCCTTCTAGGGAAGACCCATTCTTCCATTGCTTTATGAAGCAATCTTCAAGCTTATTTATCTCTTCCTTCCAGTCTCTGCAAATGCCGCTGAAGTTGCTGTCACCATAAATCAGTGTCACCAGAACTGCCTTTCAAAGCAAAAACTTCTAACCGAGAAGAAAAAGACATCCCTGGGAAGCCAACACCAACAGATTAGAAGTTGCAGAGATGGTGGCATGAGGGCTAGCTACTCTGACCTCATCTCACATCCTCCTGGAGAGCAACCTGACCCGAAAGCATTGCAGCAGCTGGACTGGTTCAAACCAAGGATGCACCAGGGGAAACCTAGGTTGGACATTATGAAGAACTTCTTCATGGAAAGGGCCGTGAGGCCTTGGAATAGGCTGCCCCAGGAGAGGGTTAAATCACCACCCCTGAACACTTTCAAAAGCCATGTAGATCTAGATCTCAGGGACAGGGCTTATGGGTGGCCTTGGGACAGCTGGGTTAATGCTTGGACTCCATGATCTTAAAGGTCTTTTCTAACCTGAATGATTCTGTGATTCTATTCTAGTCTAGTCTGGTCTAGTCTAGTCTAGTCTGGTCTGGTCTGGTCTGGTCTGATCTGGTCTATTCCATTCCATTCCATTCCATTCCATTCCATTCCATTCCATTCCATTCCATTCCATTCCATTCCATTCCATTCCAGTGATGTAGTGTTTTCTCCCCAGTTTTAGCTGTTAACTGCTCCCTATAAAAAGTAGAACAGGGCAAGCACAGACAATACATAGCTCTACTACCTCCCACTTTATGCTCGTTTTCAGCTCCAAGGATTCCTTGAACTTGTTGCTATTTGCCTGCGATGGACTTTTCTTCCCTGTTCACATTCTGCAAGAGACAGTGAACAGTTGGTTTCTATTCAAGTCCTGAGGTCAACAGAAGGTGCTACTCTGAAGGGCACGAAATAAAGTCCATTGTTTCCTGCAGCAGAATTTCACTCACTGCTAGTACTTCAGAAAAAGGTCTATAAACACACAACTAACTCTGCTTGGCAAGGGTAAATTTCCCCCACCAGTGCATCTCTGCTCTGGGAAGGTGTCCTGACAGATCCACTGACATGACATAGGGAAAGATTTAGGAGTGGTTTGGGAGTATAATAAATGAATCCCCCATCGAGTCGACTCTACGTTCCTTGGATCTACCAAGCAATCAAAGTAAGCCCTTTGGATTACTCGAGACAAATGCCTGTCTGCACAACAAATCACTGCAGATTGCTTATGACAGCCAAACGAGACGTCCTTTCAGAACATCACCCAGCAACTCTCCCACAGCTTGGAACTGCAGTTCGCAGCAGGAGTTCAGGAATTTAAACCCCACATCACCTCTTTGGGTTTTCTTTCATAGGCTAAGGACAAGTGACACCCAGGGTGTGAGGGAATCTGCTCTTACAGAGCACTTTGGCCAAACGCTTGCTACAAGGCATTAGAGCTTTGGCATTGCCTTTGACATTTTGGGTTACTACAGGATTATATCTCCAGACTGTGGTAATCCCTGAATATTTAGCAAATACATGCACGACTCTCCACAAACATCAGACATCTGCCCCATGGTGCTGCACATCTGCCGTTCCCCTGGATGTTTTGAACAATTCCCTTTGATGAGCAGGTTTATTTTCCACGGAAATCTACAAATGAGCAAAGCTCCCATCCTCTCGGTGCCTGTGGCGAGTCTGCAGTTTTACAGCTTAACGGTTTTTATCCAAGGCAAACTACGGAGTCGGTCTCTTTTTGGACGAGCACACAAAGAGGGGTAAAAGCAAAGAGCTAACTGTGTTGAGCACACACATGCGCGCGCACGCACGCACACGCAGAGGCGCGCTCCCATCTACTCTGCGAAAAAATCTGGCTCCGAAACCAATATGTATTTTTCAAATTACCATTTTTTAGAGACACCAACTGCATCTTGAGTGCGGAGAACACATTATTTTGTAGGCGTTTTCAGTAGCACAGTACCAACCCCTATTTTTAACTATTGACTAATTACCAGTAGATCTTAATTACATGGTGTGTGGAGGCACTAATAAGTTTACAAATCTGCCAACAACACTAAACACATATGTCTTTTCAAGCATTAGCCTCCCTCTCTCTCTCTCTCTTTTTTTTTTAATACAAAAAAACCCACCCTTTCCCTTTTTTTCCCCTCCAATTTGGCAGCAGAAGATACTGGAAAAGGCTGTAATTGTGGCTGATTAGAAGGCGAGCATCTAAACACCCGTCCTTGCAGAGAGAAGAATGGCTCAAAGCACAAGGAGAAATCAAAAGAGAAGCCAGCAGAGCCTGGAGAACTTGGATTATCAGCGGGGTGAGAGAAGGGTTGCCTTCGGAGTAGTTTGCTTTTGTCTTCTGTGCAAGCTTGCTGGAGCCGTGCGCAGGCTTTATTTATTAACTCTGTTTAGGAAGCAGTGGCCCATTGTGGCCCACATTTTGTGATGGGATGGAAACCAGTTTGAGATGAAATGTGAGATTAAAACTTCCCTTCTGTGCTACCCAGAGTGAAGGCTCCTGCGTTCTACAGAAGGCATCCGTGCACTTGTACTTGATCCTTCCACTACAAACCACAAAGTGCATCCCTGTGGTCCGTGTTAGCATGTGGAGATACTTTTCCGGGACAGGAGCACTAGGAGGGGATGTGATTTTGGCATCAGGCACAGAGGTTCATAAAATCAGGGAAGGGTTTGGATTGGAAGGGATCTTTAAAGGTCATCTAATCCCAGAGCCATTGAAAAACCCTTCAGGTAAGTGTTTGGGGCCAGTTCTGTTTGATGTCTTTGTCAGTGATCTGGACAATGGAATGAAGTGAGCCCTCAGTGAGCCTGCAGACAGCACCAAGCTGGGTGGGAGTCGGTCTGTTTTGAGTGTAGAGAGGATCTACGGAGGAATATGGCCAGGCTGGATCAATGCACTGAGGTCAGCTGCATGGAGTTCAACAAGGCCAAGGGCCAGGTCCTTCACATGGGTCCCAGCAACCTCATGCAATACTACAGGCCTGGGGGACACTGGCTGGAAAACTAAGCATCAGAAAGAGTCCCAGGAGTGTTGATTTATCATCTGCTAAATGTGAGCCAGCAGTATGCTCAGGTGGCCAAGGAGGCCAATGGCATTCTGGTTTGTACCAAAAATAGTGTGCCCAGGGGGAGTAAAAAAGTGATTGTCCCCCTGTACTGGGCACTGCTCAGGTCACATCTCTAATCCTGGGCTCAGCTGGGGGTACTGACTCTGAGAAGGACACGGAATTGCTAGGGTGTGTCCAGAGAAGGGCAGGGAACCTAGGGACTTCTCTGGAGAACAAGTCCTGTGAGGAATGACTGAGGGAACTTGGGGTGTTCAGCCTGCAGAAAAGGAGACTCAGGAGAGTTCTCCTCACTCTTTACAACTCCCTGAAAAGAAGGTAAAGTGAGATGGGGTGTCTGCTTCTCTGTAGGTGTTCAAAACACACCTGGACAAGTTCCTGTGCCACTTGGTCTAGGTGATCCTGCTGTGGCAGGGGGATTGGACTGGATGATTTTTCAAGGTCCCTTCCCATCATTGATGATGCTATGATTCTGTGATAGAACAAGAGGAAATGGCTTCAGATTTCTCCAGGGGAGGTTTAGGTTGGACATGAGGAACAATTTCTTCCTCACAAAGGTTGTCAAGGCTCCCTAGGGAAGTGATGGAGTCCCCATCTCTGGAGAGACTGAAGAGCCATGGAGATGGGTTGCTGAGGGACAGGGGTTAGTGGTGACCTGGCAGTGCTGGGTTAACATTTGGATCAGATGATCTTAGAGGTCTTTTCCCACCTGAACAATTCTGTGATTGTATGATTCTAAAGGGACAGCTCAAGTACTGATGACTCGCTGCTGTGTAGAACCGCACATCTAGGAGTGTGCTGGCAAAGATTTGTATGTGCTTTTCCCAGCATCTGAGTGTCTAACAGAAAGAACCATCACCATGAGTCCACCTTCTCAAGTCCCTGCTCACCCAGCAGTGTTTTCTCCAAGAGACAATCACTAGCAGGAAGTATAACTTCACTTTAGTAGTTGTACAGAGCCTGCTAATCATACCAGAGAGCTATCACACGCAGGAATTTGCAGGAGAGTTGCTGCACAGGATGGTTCTGAGTGTAAATAATTTCAATAGTTTACCAGGGACCAAAGTTAATCTTGTACCTTCAAGAGCAAGTGTAACCAAGGAGTGAAGAATGGCTGTTTTCCTGGGAGAAGCAGCAGGGCTCTTTGCAGACTGAGTCCACAGTGCTGTTGATCTCCTGAAGTATTCGCCACGGAATCACTAGATAAACTTGAGCTTCACGACTACATAAATGAGAGCAGGTGTCGCCTTCCCATATCCATAATTCTACATGCAGGAGGGCATTTCTGTCTGGGATGATTCAACGTTTATTTGTACAGGGTGCAGGAGAGGAGATTATTGTCATTTGCATTGATGAAGGAGGTAGTTGTCACCTTCCAGTTTTTCCATATTGAATCTCTGTTAGCAAATAACACGTCTCGAGTAAAACGAGAGCAGGAGATAATTTCAACGGGTGCCACACTTAGCCTCTGCAATGAAATTACAAAAGTGAATCAACATGAAAGCAGAATCATTTTTTTTTCTCAACAATTTAGGTAATTATGGACAAGGAAAGCCTTCCTTTTTGCTGCAAAGAAACAGAACCAGTTACTCTGGTATCTTAGGGCAAAACTTCAGTTCCTTAATTAACGGATTCAAAAATACTGGCAGATGGAAGAAATGATAAGAGCACTTGCCAAGGCTGGGTACGCTGATGATGTGCACGTAGCAGAAAGCACAGTGTGTGCCTGAACCAGAGGAGCAGTACTTGGTTGTTCTGAGATAGCCACGTGATCATTTTTGCTGTAGAAATGAGAGACCTCGAGCATCCATTTCAGGCTGGGCACATCTCATAAGTCCCCAGAGATATTAAACGACCTGTGCGAGGCCAAATTCATTAAAAGCGTTTAAAAATAGAGAAAGGGAAATGGTGCTGGTTTTAATCTGGTGAGAGAATAAAATGAAGTGAGAAACCAAGTGTTTCAGTTATCCTACAAAAGAGACCTTTGCTCAGTTATAGAATTAAGAGTATTTATGCCCCGTCTCCTTACATCGCTTGATGCCAAGGGTCAAAGCCAGACAAATGGATCTTCAAAACTAGTCCATGTTGCTACCTGAAACCAGAGCCTACTATTGCCAAGACAGGATGAGGTGGGATAGTCAGGGGCAGGGGGTGAGAAGATCCCTAGAGAAGCAAATTCATTGTTTCTGCTGTTGTTGAGAAGAAGCAGAGAGCTCTTAGGTAGAACCTGGAACCAACAATAGTAATAGGTCCATGTGGATGGGCGATGGGGCTCAGCCCTGACCCTACTAAAAGTGATGGCAGAATACTCTGGGCTAGAGGCATATTCTGAATGTCTGCTGCCACCTGAGGTCCCAGGGTGGCTGGGTCATCCTGCTCCAAGACTGACCTCTGTGATGCAGGAGGTATGGGAAACACAAGCCCTCTTGGAGTTGGAGACCAGGTGAGATTTCTGAATGGTACAAGATGACTGCATGTGGGCAACTGAAGGGAGCCATTGGTAAATCCTTTCTTGTCTGTGATGGGAACTTTAACATCTAACTCAGGCATGAATGCAGACCCTCAGATGTCTCAGTTTGGAGATAAAACCAGCTCCCACTGATTCAAAATAGGGGCTCTAGCAGATCAAAGCAACTTATTCAGGACCAAACAGGTGGAAATGGTGGCTGCAGTGCAGCCAAGGCAGAAGAGAAGAAGAACACAGAAGAGAAATCCCCTGTGGTGGATGGTGAGAAGGGTTGCAGAGGTCTAACCAATGTAAATAACAGGACTAAAATGGAAATTCAACCCTCAGAATGAAAAAGAGAGAAAAACAAGGAGACCTGGTATGGACAGAGTTGTAGGAGAATGTCCATGGAGGATCTCACAAGGTCAGCAGGGAAACAGGGGAAGACAATTTCTCTGCAGTGCCTTCACGGGTGGATGGACCACAAATAGGGGAAGTAGAGGCACCAAGGTGTAGTAGTCCACATTAGAACAAGGCAATGCTTGGGTTGATGTTTCAGCTAAAGAGAGATGGAAGAAGCTACAGTCACCAGAACAGCTACCATCAGCAACCTTTTCCTGGTTGCTTTCCAAGAAGAAACACAGGCAGGTTGGGATTAGTGCATCACCCTGCCTTTATTTGCTTTGCTAGAAAAGGTCATGTATTTAATTAATGACTCTGTAGTGACACTGTTAATTACAGGAAAATCCTTCATGCTGTTACATGTGTGGGCTTGGAGGAGGTTTCCAGCATTATCAGGGAGTAAAACAGATGTCAGGGTGTGGCTCTGGAAAGGAGGGACACGTTACAGGGAATTTATCTTAGTTCAGGTGTGAAATCCACTTCTGCTTCCTTCCATGGTCCCAGTGACCTAGAAGGACAGAAAAGCTATGTGGGACCCACGGTTCCTAAGGGACAGTGGTCAATCTGAGCAGTTCAGAAGGGGAGGCACCATCTGATAACTTTATTGCTCACTGAACTCCAAAGAGCAGTACGTGCTGACAATAGCAGCTACTCGAGGAGATACATCCCTACCCTTCATAGCATATTAAATCATTGGAGCCCGATGAGGGCAAGTAGGAAATGCTGTGTAGTCACTTTTCCTAAATCCCAGCTTGGAAATGCACCAAGCAAGTCTATCACACTGGAGTTCTTAGCTGTTAATTTTTTTCCAAGGGGAGGAAGATACGATTCCCTGCTCTGCTTTCCACCTTTCTTGTCTCATAGAGTCACGTTGCTTCTTCCTGCTGGTAGCCAGCACCTCAAGCAAGATGGGATTGACTTGTGGCCAGTTTAATGGGAAAGATGCAAGTACTGTGAGGCTTTGGCAAGAAAAGGCAGATAGGTCCGAAAGCTTCTTGCAGTCACCCCCTCACACACAAGCCAGTCCCCAGACAGCCCTACGATCATGTGTCCCATGTCACCGGCTCATCCCAAAGGTGTCCCACAATGGCAGGTCTCTGAACTCAGAGAGACAGGTTCCTTTTGATGCGCAGTAATAAATGAAAACAGTTGCAGCTCTCAGGAGATTAAAGGAAGCCTGAGGAGGGCTGCATAAACCTTGTCAGCACTGGTAAGATCTAGATAATGGGAGCGATGAAGTTTGCTAACACCTGCTTCCCAAGACCATACTTAAATAGTCTTCATTCTGTCAGGAGGTGTGGAGTGATTTGTTATATTGTCATCCAGTAGAGAAAAGGGCTGGATTAAGGAATATCCTCTTGTTTCAGATGCCTGTCTCCCTGACAGCCCCATCCCTCTAAAGCCTCAGTGTGTGAAACCAGGGTGCCTCACAGGGATGTTTACTGTGACAAGGACCTGTCCCTGGTTGGACTACGGAAGTCTAAGCACATTCTCTAATTTTAATGTATTCCTCATCAAATGTAAGATTGGAAACTACCCAGTTGTGCCTGAAATTATAGAGCTGCAAGGAGCTGGGATTAGGAGTCAAGCACCTGGTCCAGCTGTGAGAACACACCATGGTAAGATCTTTCAAGATATCAGCAGGGACTAACACTTAATTATTAACAGTCATTGATAACATTTATCAGTTGATGACTTTGTTAAACTGAAAGCTCAAAGACTAAGCCTTCAAATAGAAAAGAATTCATAGAATTCAGCTTCACCAAACATTCCTCACACTCTCAGAGGCAGTCCTTGGGATGATGGTGAGCTGGCTTTTCAATAACAGTTGGCACTTTCTCCTTTTTCTTGAGAGCCTGATGTCACAAAGTGCTGTCACAGAGAGAGATGAGATAGCAAACCCCACCTGTATCATGGGAGGTGGAGGAGAGATCCGGAGATCATCCAGTCCAAGCCCCCTACTAGAGCAGGGTCACTCACAGCAGGTTGCCCACAATGGTGTCCAGGTGGCTCTGGAATCTCTCCAGAGCAGACTCCAGATCCACAACCCATCTGGGCAGCCTGTGCCAGAGCCACATCATTCCCAAAGTCAAGAAATTTCTCCTCATGTTCAGCAGGAACTTGTCGTGTTCCAGAGTGTGCTCATTGCCCCTTGTCCTGCCACTGGGCACCAGTGAGAAGAGTCTGGCTCTATCCTTTTGATCTCTGCCCTTTAAAAATTGCTCAGCACTGATCAGCTCATGCCTGATCCTTCTCCAGGCTAAATAGCCCCAGGTCGCTCAGTCTTAGCTCAGCACTGAGATGCACCAGTTCCCTCAGCATCTCTGTAGCCTCTACTGGACTCTATCCAGTAGTTCCCCGTTTGTTTTGAACTGGGAAGACCAGAACTGGGCACAGAAGCAACTTAGCATTCAAAAAGCCTAATGGAAAGTACAGGGGTTGATGAAGAGAAGGGCTGAGCTCAGGTTTTCTTCTGAGTCAAGCTCACGCTCAACTATTAAGCTCATGAGCATATCCAACTTTTCACCCTGCAGAGACACTTCACCATGGTGGTGGAGGAGTCTGGAGCCCTTTCTGCCTCATGCACGAATAGGAAAGCCACCTGCTCTATTCCAGTGGTGGATGCTTTATTGTTAGTGATGATGCATGAGGCAGAAATAATGCAGTTTGATTTTTAGAGACAACACCAAGTTGAGCTTGCAAGGCTGTCAGCCCACACTCGTTTGACTGGGGAACTGAGCAAACAACACGGAAGTAATTGATGGAAACTAATGACACAGGATGAAATGTCATTTTTCTGACCTACTTTGCTTAAAGTGAATCCCCATTAATTGTAATTATCTGTGCTGGTAGCAGAGTCCTCCACATGCACCAAACACTCAGCTGGAACCAGCCCCTAGTTATTTAAATGAGGTAGCTCCAGATTTCCACAACTCTGGTTCTGGCTTGCATGCACCTCTAAATATAGAGTTTGTTCCCCCATCTGAAGAAGTGCCTGGAAGAGGGAAGACCACACGGCTCAACTAGCAGATCAGTCAGGATGAAAAAAGCCTTTAACCAACCAGTGCAAGAAGGTTGTGATCCCATGCCTTGGTTTGCTGGGTACCAAACACGCCTCCCCTTCACTGGTGCCTTACTGGAGCTTCTGAAGAGGGTCAAACCCCAGAAATACAAGGCACGGGGAGATCGGCTCTGACTGTGGCATGGAGAAAACTCTTAATAAAAGTGATTTATCAGTACTTGCAGGTCTAAGGGTCACCCAGAGTTTACCCAGACCAGTGGACACATGTACATCCAGCGTGATGGATGTGTGAGTTGCTGCTTAGCACAGAGAGAAGCTCTCTCCTCACAAATATCTGAGTTAAGAGACGTCTCAACATGGGTGTGATTGACACAACTTCCAAAAAAAGCCCCCTATAAATACACACTGTCAGCTAATAAAAGAAACAGGGTCTGACTGGTGGGATCTTTCAGCTCTTTGTAAGGGCTAGTGCCACAACAGAGCAGGAGTGCAGCTCTTGTAAATGGAAGGGGCAAAGCACCTGTCCCATGTCCTTGGCCGAAGGTGGCTGTGGGTCCCAGGACAATGAAGGGTTTGTGGGGTGTTTTGAATGCAGCTAAATCTCTGCAATGTGAGAATCGAGTGAGCGGGAGCTGGAGAACATCATGGGATAATCAGGAATTAAACTACAAGCAGTGGAGATATCACTTCTGGCCACCCACAGAGTCATATATCCGTGACTCATCTCCTGATGCAGGAAGGAACATAGTGTACCATGCATCAAAATGGACAAGATCTTCCCAAGGAGAGATGATCTAGGCTGGAAAAACCTTCCAAGGGTTTTCATGTCAACTGTTTATTGTCTCTCATGGGTATGCAGTTACCTTCAGAAACTTTCAAAGCCATGTGTTAAAACAGTTTCTTGGGTTTTACTTCTTTTTTTAGTCTCTTGTTACTCCTACTGGAAGGATCTTCCGATTTTTAGTCTAAATATATTCCTAGCCCATTCCTACTCATTTACTCTTCTGCTGTTGCCCCAAGGTGTCACAACGCCTTTCCCTTCGCCCGCATTTACTTTCCAGGATGTATTTATAGGCAGAAAACATATTCCTTCTCCAGTCTCAATTTGCTAAATCAAACAAACCCAAATTCCTTCAGTCCACAGTAGAGCGACAGACTGTCCTGGCCTCTGGGCAACACCCGGCTCTTCTCTTGTCTGCAGGTGTTCCAGCCTGAACTCACCCCGCTTGGGCAAGAGGTGGCCACAACCGCACCAAGAAATTCAGGGACCATGGTGTCAAGCATCACCCAAGCAACTGTTTCTTCTTCAAGTAACATGCCAACGCTACAATTCCTTAACTGCCGGCTTCTCCCACCCGCATGTCTCATCGCACAAGTTTGGGTTGTTTTTCTATCAAAACAGCTGACACTTCTGCCCCCTTCCTGGTTCACGCAACGCGCTGTGCACCTACACTTCTACTGAAATAATAAGACCAAATAGTTTTATTACTTCTCTGCTGGGTTTGTTTTGGGTATTTTGGGTTTGTCAGGGTTTTGTTTTTCTTTCCAAACCATATGTAGCAAACTTGGTACCCAGAAAAGTTTGAAGAACTGAGGAAGGCTTCCTTTTATATCTCCCCCCCACACCCTCCCCTGCTGCAAAACAAAAGCTGAAGCCTCACGCAGGAACACAGGGTCCAGAGTCCTTATTTCTTAGCACTGTGAGGATTAATGCAGGTATTTACCACGTTTCATTTAAGATGTAGGCTGCACATCCACTTAAGCACCTGAATTCATTGCTGTCAAGCTGAGGAGCATCTCTGTGCTGAGGCAAGGCTGAGAAACCTGGGACTGTTTAGCTGGAGATGAGCAGGCTGAGGTGGGATTTGGTCAACGCTGAGCAGTGTCTCAAGGGCAGGGATCAAAAGGATGGAGCCAGACTATCCTCAGTGGTGCCCAGTGACTGGACAAGGGGCAACAGGCACAAACTGGAACATAGGAAGTTCCTGCTGAACAGGAGGAGAAACATCCTTATTTTGAGACTGATGTAGCCCTGGCTGTGGCTGCCCAGATGGACTGTGGAGTCTCCTGCTCTGGAGAGATTCCAGACCCACCTGGACACCATCCTGGGCAACTTGCTCCGGGTGACCCTGCTCTAGCAGGTAGATTGGACTGGATGATCTCCAGAGGTCCCTTCCAACCCTCACCAGTCTGTGATGGTGTGAGGGCTTGAAGTTCATCTCAGTTGTGTTCATATTTCCTGCTAAAGCGTGAGCACAAAACTCTCTGCTAAGTTTGAATTCAGCATAGTGGGGACCTGCAGGAGCATCTCCTCCCCCGTCTCACGGTATCTTTAACTGTGGTTTCCTTTTTTTGAAGCACTTTGTGCCAGTTTCACACACTATAGATGGCTTTGCTTTGACACATAGCACACGGCCACCACGAAACTGCTTTCTGCTTTTCCTTTTGCTGCTAGAGGAGGACCCGACCACTGCAAAGTCTTTGAGACCTCCCAAAACTTCCAAAGTCCTTTCACATCTCTCAGAAAGTCCAAAGACCTGCTTCCTCGGCAGCTTCTCTAATGCATGCAAGTCCTCCCACTCTTCTCAAGATGAAACTAATTTTCCCTCCCTGGAAAAATGGATTTTATCTGCGTCTTTCCACCAGCTTTGGGGTTGGTTTTCTTTTTCCTGCAACTTTGGCAGCCAGTTCTGGAGCCCTGAATCTCTCAGCTCCATATTCTGCCATAATTAAACAAGAAGAGAAAGAGCAGAACTCAAACTGCCACAGAAAAAGGCACAAGTAAAAGCTGGACAAAGGGGAAGAAGCACCTAAATGGGGGATAAAAACACCCACGTGGGGGAAAAAGCACCCAAATGGGGAAAAATAAGTCCAAAATAGAGGACAACAGAGGTTCCCAAAAGAGGGGAGATTGCAGAGTCCAGCCCAGAGAGGAGAGTCATGATGAATAAAGAAGTGTGAATGGGTGGAAAGGGAACTGGGCAGGAAGGAACTGTTTGGTATTTGTCTTCCTCAGCCTGCACGTGGGATTCCTTTAGTAAAACCTCTGCCTAGTGTGCTGCTCAGCCCCAGGAAGGTCCCAAAACTGCAGCTGGGAGCTGTTGCAATGGGAACAGGTCAGAGGGTGACAGTGGGTGCCAATGCAATGAGAACTGGTGCAATGGGAACAGAACAGGAGTTAGCACTGGGTGCTGGTGCAATAGGTACAGATCAGTGGGCAGTAGTGGATGCTGGTGAACTGGAACCTGATGAAGCAGGAACTGGTGCAATGGGGACAGGTTATTTGGCACCAGTGGGTGCTGGTGCACTGGGAACTGGTGTAGCGAGAGCTGGTGCAATGGGAATGCGTCAGTGAGAACATGTCAGAGGGTGGCAGTGGGTGCCAATGCAATGGGAACAGGTCAGTCAGCACTAGTGGGTGCTGGTGCAGTGGGAACTGGTACGATGGGGACTGAAGCAATAGGAACAGGTCACTGGGAGCATGTCAGAGGGTGTCTGTGGGTGTCAGTGGGACCAAGTCAGCAGTTGGTAACGGGTGCTAATGCAATAGGAACGGGTGCAGTGGGTGCTCCAGTGGGAGCTGGTGCAATGGGCACAGGCCAGTAGGCACTAGTGGGTGCTGATGCAGTGGGAGCAGGTTAGTTGGCACCAATGGGTGCTGATGCAGTGGGTGCTAATGCAGTGGGATCTGGGGCAACGGGGACTGGGACAATGGGAGCAGGTCACTAGGAACAGTGGGTGCCGGTGCAATGGGAGCGGGTCAGCGCTCGGTAGTGGGTGCTAACGCAATGGGAACTGGTGCAGTGGGTGCTGCAGCGGTGCGAACTGGTGCAATGGGAGCAGGTCAACGAGCACCAGTGGGTGCCGATGCACCGGGAACTGGCGCAATGGGAGCGGGTCGGCGGGCACCAGTGAAGGGGAACTGGGCGAGGGGCAGCGCCGGGTGCCGCCGCACTGGGTCGGTGCCCGCCGGGCCCTGGCGGGTCGGTTCCCAGTGCCGTCGCTAGGCGGCCCGTGCCGGCCCGGG
>VZRI01010395.1:183097-242783 GCA_013397515.1 Upupa epops | reverse complement strand
GTGGCGCTGGGGAGGCCCCGGGGTGAGAGGGGGCGTGGAGGGGGTCGCTGTCAGCTCGTGGTTAAGGGTGGGCGTGGGTCAGAGGCACCTCGAGGCTTGAGGTGGGTCGCTGCTCCCTGCTTGACGTGTGCTAGACGTGTCCTCTCGTGGACCGAGGACGTTGATCATTGCCAGCTTGTGGTCCAAGGTGGACGTGGGTCATTGACCTCTCATGGGCCAAGGAGGACGTGAGGGTCAGTGCCACCTCGTGGTGTGAGGTGGGTCAGTGTCCTCTGGCTGAGGTGCGTTGAACGTGGGTCGCTGTCATCTCATGGTCCAAGAAGGACATACGGGTTAATGCCACCTCATGGGTTGAGGTGGGTCACCGTCCCCTGACTCAGGTGGGACCAGTGGGTTCGTTGTCAGCTTGTGGTCCAAGGCTTGTGGTCAGTGTGACCTCATGGTTTGAGGTGGGCCACCGTCCCCTGGATGAGGTGCAGTGAATGGCAGTTGCTGCTAGCTTGTGGTCCAAGGTGGATGTGGGTCACTCTCATCTGGTTCAAGGTGGGCATGGGTCACTTGTCACCTCGTGGTGCAAGGTGGATGTGAGTCACTGCAAGCTCATGGCCCAAAGAAGGCATGGATCATTGTCACCTCATGGTTTGAGGTGGGTCGCTGTCTTCCTACTGAGGTGGAGCAGATGGGCATCACTGTCAGCTCGTGGTTTGTGGCGGATGGAGGATGCTGTCCTCTGGCTCTGGTGGGGCCGGTGGGGTCAGTGTCACCTCATGGGCTGAGGTAGGTCACTGTTCCTCAGCAGATGTGGGGCAGGTGGGCATAGTTGTCTCATTGTGTTCTGAGGTCTCGATGGATCAGCATCACCTCATGACAGTGGGTGGGGGTCACTGTTACCTCGTGGTCAGAGGTGTCTGTGGATTCAGTGCCATCTCATTGTTAGGGGCAGAGGTGGGTCATTATTCTTCTCTGACAGAGATAGGGGAGAAGGAGGGTTGCTATTGACTCATGGCCTCACATGGACATGGGTCAGTGTCACCTCATGGTCTGAGGTGGTTGTGGTCAGTGTGGTGTTCTCCACATGGAGGAGGGGAGATTTCAGGGGTTACTCCCACTTTGGATGAGGAGAGATGCAAAGGGTGAAGAGATTCCCATTAAATGAGCTTGGGGGGCTGAGGTGAGGGACGTGGGGCTTGTCATTTCACAGTCCAAAGCAGACATGGGTCAGTGCTCTCCTAGGTGGGAGGGGATGCAGGGCCCCACCGTGTGCTGAGGGGAAGAGAAGTTCTCCTAAGATGTGTCTGTGGGGCTGAGGTGGGAGGGTCTGTGTTGGTTGGTCCAAGGAAGATGTGAACCAGTAAAGATTTGGGGCAACCCCTGCTTCACTGAGGAAAACCCCATAGGGTGGAGAAATGCCCCCAAATGAGTGTGTGGGGCTGGAGTGGGGGGATTGGAGGCTGCTGTCACTTCACAGCCTGAAGGCGACATGGGTCGGTGCCCCCCACAAGCATGGAGTAATGGATGGGATTCTAGTTCTGTGTGGCTGTAGATGATGCCTTAAGAGGTGAGGTGGGCTTTTGTCATGCCCAGACGTGGGGCAGGGTGGGGAGAGGGGAATGGAGGTGCTCTTCCCGACAAGAGTGGGTGGGGGAACGTTCTATGGGTGGCATCGTGGCTGGGGCTGGGGTTGACCCTCGTACAGGCAGCGCTGCAGAGGGAGGAGGTCCTGTGGCTCTGGGGAGAGCTTGTTCCACCTCTCCCCTTCTGGAGCTGAGGGGGGGACACGACAGCAAGGGAAGAGCCTCTCAGAAAGTGTAGGGCAGCCCCAGAGAAGATCTGTGGGGTGTCAGACCCCCAGCACTGGGATGTGCCATTCCCTGAGGATTGGTGTCCTTCTGGCGTGGATTGAAGCCTCCACAGACGCCGAGGGGTTGAGGGTCATGTCCATCCCAGAGAGCCTCTCCCCTCCGCGGAGAGGGGCACCCCCTTTACTCACTGATGTCTCCCCACCTTGCGCTGAAGGAGTGGAAAAATGCAGTGTGATGCCTCGTCTGAGGCTTTGGGGAAGGAAGAAACCTCCGCGTTGGGGCTGCCGATGAGAGACTGAAGGTCAGGGATGGGGAGATGAGATCGGGGGTAGAGGAGAAGCTGGAAGGGTTTGGGAAGAAACCCTCAGGCTCAGTGGAAATAAAACATCATCCTTCAGTGTGAGCTGGGAATTGCGTTATCCTTCCCAAAAAGCGGTTGTGGGAGGAGGCAGGGAGGGATTCTCCGGGATGAAAGGATGGAGATGCGAACGCTACCACAGAGATTTTACCGAAAGGGGTGTTGTAAGGACAGGCATAAGGACCCGGCGTGGCCCAGCATCCTCTGACACGGGACGTGGCTGCTTGACGAGATAAGATGGAAGGAAGGGACGTTAGGTGTTGGGGACGGAGAGTGGAGGTTCTGCCATGGGGTGGTGCTTTCACCCTGCCGCCCCACAGATGGGTTAGACTGTAGGGAAGAGGCTGCCGATGGGGTTTCTTGGGGTTAAAATCATCCTCAGGGAGAAGCCACTGATCATTTTAAGGGGCAAGAAGGTGGTACCTCGTAGGAAGCATCCTCTTAGGAAGCCCAGGAGGGGCTCTTTGGAAGGGTCAGTATTTCCCAGATGGGGCAAAAATAACCTCACTGGTGGATTTGCAGGAGTTTTTGCTGGAGTGTGGATGAGCAAAAATGGGCAAGGGGAGGTAGAAAGTGATGACTGATGGGGAGGTGCTGTCCCGTTGTCCCCCCCCACATCTGAGTAGCCGAAGGGGTTAACTCTGGAGCCTAATGAAATCGGTGGAGAAGTGGCTGGAGTTAAGATGGAGCCAGCATGGTTGAGCCTGGGGGAGGGGGACGTGGGTGGAAGCAGGGGAGGGCCTTGACACCTCTTCTGAGGACACCGGGGGAAAGGATTCTGTACTCGGCAAAGATCCTTCATTTTTTTTTATTTTATTATTTTATTTTTTTATTAAAGGAGCCGAGGAAGGAGGGGAGGGGAGGGAAGGGAATTGAAACCCGTGAAATCGTGTGGCGCAACAGCCAAACCCCCTATTTCTTCTGCATCTTCAATGTCATTTGTGCAGCGTTCGCAGCACGTTTCCTTCGCAACTTCTGCTCGAGGGTTTATTCTGTCGGGCTTCTTTTGGAATGTAATCGTTTATTTCACGGCCGAGGTTTGAGTTGGTGGCTGGCAGGAGGGGGGTGGGTGTCTGCGGGGTGATGATGAATCGATGCGCCGACCCTTTCTCCTGCTTGCCCTGATCCCATCAGCAAAAAGCGGTTCTCGATGCAGATGCTCCTCTGGCAAGTCGGATGATTTTGTTTTCCCCCTCTTGGAGCCAGGCAAAACCGAACGACGCTGTATTTGTTACAGCTCCATGCCGTGGCACTCGTGAGTGAATGGGAGGGGAAGCGAACACCGGAGCGATCGCAGTACTGATTTTTTGAGGGTTATACGAAGCAAAGCTCAAGTTGCCCAGAGTTTTCTCTGCCGAGAGGGGCTGAGGCAGACCTCTGCAGACAAAATCAGGGAGCTTCCCCCTCCTGTTGATCGCTAATCACACTGGCACATGGATCCTGCTCTTGTAAGCTGCTTGGCAGTATCCAACCAGAGCAAAAATGAACTGCGGGCTGGTGTCGTCGGGTTTTCCTATTGCAAACACGATTAAAATGAATCTGGAATGCCGTGAGGGGGCTAATGCTGGAAAGTGCTGGTTGAGCAGTGTCTTCCTGCAGCTACATAGCTTCCTGCTGCTAAGAAGTTCCTATACGGAGGAGGACCCCGGGCCGATGTGAGTTCAGTGCGTGATGCACTGAGCCTGGTTTCCTGCGTGATCGCAGGCACCGCGTATAGCGTCATCGGGATGGTAGCCTCATCGGGATGGATCAGACGTCCTGGGGAGGCTGTCGCTGCTGTTCCCCGGCAGCTGCTACACAGTCGTAGGGAACAGAGAGGGGAGTCAGGTTGGAGTGGGGCAGAAATCCTCACGTCGAATGCGCTGCTGGGTTTTGATTCTGGGGATTACGCGGTTCCTGCAGGGGTTTCTCTCTGCTAGATGTGGGGAAGGCTGAATAAATAATATTAAGGTACCGAATAAACAGCATTTGGTGGCAGAAATACAACATCCATTGGGCTCCTCTTTGAGCAAGATCTTCTATTCATTTTGTCGGGACCGGGGGAGAAGTAGCTGGTTGGGGTAGAGCCGTCTGAGCAGGGGATTTGTCTTCTGTTCCTGCCCTCCCTTGTCCTGTTTGTATTACGCCCAGCCATCAGGGCAGGGGTAGGGGGGCGTGGGGGTGATTAAAGCGAGTACTGAAGGCTTTGTGATTAAATTCCTGGAGCTTTGTGCTTGTGTTTTGCTCACTTTTTGCTTTGTTAGTGCTCCTGCCTGTAGTGGCTGCTGGAAAGAAAACATACATAGACTTTGTTAAAGCATCCGTTTCTGCTTAGGTGTATATGTTTATATATATTTTAAAGTCTTAACTCAAAGGAGTCTGATCTCAAATCACATTTCCACTGATAAAACTCAGGTCTTGGGGGTTTTTATCTTATAAATCTTTGGTTTTCACCTTTCATCTCCAGTCTCTTCAGGACTGAGAATGCTTCTGCCAGCCTGCCCCGCAAAGGACGGCAGTTGGGGCAGTTTCTGCTGGCTGTGGAGCAGCTGCGAGCTGTGGAAGGGTTTTTCATTGAGGAGGGATGTTGCAGTGCTGTGGTTTTGCTCGAAATAGGATGAAGGCAGCTTGGTTGTCAGAGCTTGCCAGGGTTGTTGCTTTTGCTGAAGCCATTCAGCTGCATAAATCCAGGAGAAAGAGTTTCGACTTGGGAGGTTTTTGATGTCTTGCAGAAGATGTCTTAATGACCAGAGTGGAACTTCTATGTCTGATGGCCCTTTCTTTAACCTCCAATGTAAATTGGGTTAGTGGGTCACAACTGCCGTCATGGAGTGGAAGGTTTGGAGTGTAAAGCATGATCCTCCGTGTTGTGACATGCTATACAAATATTATTGGATTCCATTGGATTAACAGGATGTGTTGTTGGAACTAAAATGAGCAGCAATCAGTGGGAAACCGCTTGGCGTCTGTTAAACTGTCAGTAATGGGGACACTCGTGACTTGAATGTGTTTGTGGGGTTTGTTTATGACTCGAATACATGTTTAGAAGAAAAACATCCTATAAAAAAACCCAACGAACCAGAACAGATCTTGTCACTGTGTTGATGTTGAGCTCATCCTGTGCGTGTCTGTGTGTGATTAAAAGGAGAAATTCCCCAAATTCAGGCAACAGTGGAAACTATTAGTGGAAAGACCAAATCCCTGAGGAGGTGGAATCATGAATCAGTGGGTTTAAATGGAATATATGGCATTTAATGTTGATATGATGAGTGGGTTTAGGCTCTACTTCGAGCTGAACTGTGAGTTCCAGACGTGCTGCTTGGGACAGCTTTCAGACTCCAGAGACACGTGCCCAGGTCCCTTCAAGTGGGAGCCATCTGCTTGTCGAATGACAGACGGATCAGGAACTGCTGCCCTGATCCTGCTGCACTGTCTTGATTTGGGATGTTGAGCTCTGCAGAGCCTTGCTGTGAATTTCCTGGCCACCCTGGCACGCTTGGGTATTTTATTTCATTTCTTCCCCCAGCTTTTTCTGGTTAGCTTGTCTGGCAGCTCAGTTTTTCCCTTTAGCCAAGTTTTAACAGCTTGCTTTTATAGTATGGAGTTTTGTCAGCTTCTGACAAGTTGGCAGAGGGAAGACATTCTGGGATAGATGATAAATATGTTCTCACTGCAAGAGCAGGTCTGGGGTATCAGTTTGTGGGGTTTTTTTTCCAGTTCTTCCTTCCCTAAACCTTATGGGCTCTGCCCCCGTTTCTGAGAGCTTTCTGCACGATCTCTGTGTTGGAGTCCAAAGACTCTGAACCTAAAGTGCAGGGCAGGTAGGCTGTGTGTGTCTGAAAGGAATCCTAATCATAGGAGAGGGCTTTATCACTTGAGTAGGGTCTCCATTGGTTGCAGGGTGGTGGCAAAGCTCTGTGTCTTGTTGAATGCCACCCACTAGAGGGGGTCAAACCACAGATGTTGAAGCAGATCTCATGTGCCAGCCTTCAGAGGGCAGAGTTTTCTCCAAACCTGCTCTTGGGAAGAAGAACACATCACCCTGACCTGGTGGGAACTTGCCTTCACATCTGTTTTGGTGTCCGTGTAGTGACAACATGGCTTGAGTAGGTGGTGAGTGGGGTCTGGAGGAGAAACTGGACGTTGGTTTCCTCTTGAACATGGGGATGCTGTTCAGGAAGAGTCATGTGGCCACAAGGTATGCCTGGTGGGTAAGGTGGTCCTGTGGTGACAACAACATGTCATGTTGTTGGGTGTGTGGGGAGGAAGATGGGGAAGCAGAAATGCTTTGGTGATGTGATTCACTGCATCTTACTGGAACCAGTTTGAAGCTTCCATGGCTTTCAAGGTGTGGATGCTGCTGCTAGATGTTTTCAAGAGACCTCCTCCAGGAGTCCACAGACTGTGAGGGAAGACAGCTGCTTTGAAGCTGGGTTGCAGGCTGCTTTTCTGGACGCTGCTCTTTGACCCCAGTGTCCCTGCTCATTGTCCCAGCTTCATGCTGAACTCCAGTAATGCCAATAGTGCCTTTGATTCTCCAGGTGCCCTACTGATTGTATCTCATGCCAGTGGCAACCTGAAAGTGCCTTTCCCCAGTGCCAAGGGAACAAGGAGAGATGGCTCACCCTTTTTTAGGTGTTAAAATTGCATGCTCTCTGTTTTCTACCTTTCTAGACCCTTCCATTTTGCTTTTAGCTGCTTTATTCCTTGCAGTGGTTCTCCTCCCAGTACAAATGTAGGTTATTCAGGCAGTGTTCCTGCTAATGAAAAGGATGGAGGTAGAACTGATGGTGATAAAGCATCTCTTTGGAGGAGAGCTGCTTTCGCTGTCTGGGCACTGCAAGGAACAGAAATTGGATGTCAAAGGTGTAATTTTCCTTGGGGAGTGAAGGTGAACCTACGGAGAGATTTGGATCCCTCACAGAACTTCTCCCTGTGCTTTCATTTTGCTTTATTTCCCTTGAATCCTGACTCGATTTTTAACTTCTTGCTGTCATGAAATATCCGTGGTGGTACAAGGTAGCGTTTTAACACCTGAAAGCTTCAAGGCAGGAGGAACCATGAATCAGAGTAACGTTTTGCTACAGCCAGAGATAAAACTAAATGTAACTAAAGGCATAAGCAGAGGACTTGTGCCAAGTGGTGCTGCTTCACTGGCCCCTGTGCTTCTCCTGTGCTGGGGATTCAGACTGACGCCTTACTTAGTCCCCTGTGCTGTTTTTCCAAATGGGATCCCAAGAAGATGGGGAAGGAGCTTTCCTGAGAGAAGGGTCTTCGAAAATCCTCCAATTTAGTGGCAGTCTGACAGTGTGAGGAATAACTTGTGTTTTTAACCCCGTGGAGCAGAACAGGATGACCTTTGCAGGAAGATCAGCAGCCACATCCCATACCCTTGAGGGCTGGTGCTGCGGGTGGTGTCATGGATGCTCATGACATGCATCTCTTGGGCTGCGGGACTGAGCTGTGACTCAGGGCAGCTGGCAGCCCATGGCTGGGATTTTGGGCTTATTCTATTTCTCTGGAGCTACCCCTACTGTGGGATTTTGTATTCCCCACCACCCTAATTCCAGTTTCAGCCTACATTGTCTCACGTCTGTCAGCTGTAGAGTAGGAGCTGTGTTGACATTGCACAGCAGGAGTATCAGGAGTTGCTGTTTGCCTACCCTTGGGCAAATCTGACCTGTGGACAGAGGGCTGGAGGTATGAACAAGCATGAGTGGCTGAGCACTGTGGCTGTGGCTGCTCTCCTTACTTCGTTATAAATGTGCTTGTTTTAACTGGCAACTGGAAGGCGTCATTGAAAAACAGAGTGAAAGACTCTGCTTAAACACATCCCCAAAACTATAATGGGACCTGAAGACTGTGCTTCTCCTCACGTCTCCTTTCTTCTGAAATCCGTGAGAGCTCAGGTTCACCTATGCAACATTCACAGGCTGTCCTTAAGTGACTTCGGCTGCACAGAAGATCTTCTGCAGAATTGGCAGCTTTGCTGAAACCTCCGGTGTTCAAACTCAGAGCCTGTCTCACTCACAGTGACCTCCTCTTCCTCTGCCCTGCTCTGCCTGTGTGGTTGCACGCAATATTGCTTTGCTTGACCTGCTGCTGCAGGAGGAGTTTTGCATCCCAAAAACTATCGGGGTATTTTATCCCCTCTGTCCCCAAACCCCATGGGATACAGGACCAGGATGGGGCACATCCTAAATGCTGCCTTAGTGCCTGGTTGTGCATAGTCTGTGAACAGGGTCAACGGAAAAACAACCCCCAGTGGGAACTGCATTGAGTTCACTCTGTGGAGGTTTCCACTCATGCTAGAAGAACTCTGTAGGCTGTTGTCCTCTTTATACCTTTGCACATAGTCTTTGTGCGGGTGAAATGTGCCGTAATCACCCCCTATTTGGCAGAACTCCTATTAAAACTCATCAGGAGACACAACACAAAGGGCTGCAGTGCCTGGTGCTGCCTTTTTAACCTTTCTAATGAAACCTGTGCCAAAAGCAGACCAAACCCAAGTGATGGAGAAGCATGGCCAGCTGCTGGAACCTCTTTACTCAACAGGGTTTTCTCTAGTACAGCAGTGGAGCTGAGATGCTGTGCCAGTCTTCTGCTTGCACAATAGGAAGAGACTTTGGGGTACTGATTGATTACGGGCTGAATAGCAGTGTGCTCAGCTGGCAGAAACACTAGTGGCATCCTGGCTTGTATCAGCACTCGTGTGGCCAGCAGGAGTAGGGAAGTGTTTGTCTCCCTGTGCTGGGCACTGGTGTGGCCTGTCCTTGAGTACTAGTTCAGTTTTGGGCACCTCAATACAAGACAGACACTGAAGTGCTGGAACAGGTCCAGAGAAGGGCAGCAGGGTTGGAGAAGGGAGAACAAACCTTGTGAGGAGCAGCTGAGGGAGCTGGAGCTGGTTCATCTCAAGAAAAGGGGTCTGCGAAGAGACCTTATCAAAAAGAGGTGGATATTGGTCTCTTCTCACAAGTCAGAAGCGATAGGACAAAAGCAAATGACCTCAGGTTGCACCAGGGGAAGTTTAGGTTGGCCATGAGGAATAACTTCTTCCTGGGAAGGGTCATCAAGCCTTGGAAGACACTGCCCACGGAGGGGCTGAACTGCCCTGCCTGGAGGTGTTCCGAGGTTGTGGAGGTCTGTAGGGCCATGGTTTAGGGGTGCGTTGGGGACAGTTGGGGTAATGATGACCTTAAAGTTTTTCTCCAGAGCAAATTGTTCTATGATTTTATGGGTGCTGGAATTCCCAGCCTTTGCCTGAAGTAAAGGAGCAATGGGCTCTCCATCCTTTCAGGGGGGTGGCTCAGGCTTGTTCCCTAAAGCAGGGAGGTAGCAGTTTTCCCTGGGAATTTGCAGAGATAACCCAGTATTGTGGAGAACTCCCCGTTTTGCCAGTTTCTCTTGTGAAAGCAGCACTGTTTGTCGCTTGGTTCCCCCCTGGATGATAGGACTGGCAGCAACATGTTGCACCACACGCAGCAGACAGCAGCAGAAGCACCAGGAGTAGTTCCGAGTTTGGGATTGGAATCCATCCCAGTTATGTCTATGAGAAAGGGAAAAAAAAGAGCAACGGAGGCCGCTGTTGTTGAAGTCAAAATTGTAAAGAGTGGTATAAGCAGAAGGCATTTAAATAATGTAAACAGTCTGGCATGGGAGGAAGGATGGGAGCCATTCCAGAAACAAAGGGAGAATAGTTTTAAAACCAGGGCTAAAAATACAGCAACTCTCAAATTCCGGAGATTATCTCAATTAGCTCCTTTTCAATATATCTGTACAATGGAATCGCAGGAGTTCAACAAAAGAGGCCACGAGATACGAGGTCTGATAGGAATTTGTTTAATTAAAAGGATGAAGGGGCTCCCTAAAATAGCATTCACTTATCTCAGGGTTATATGCGGAAAATCCGCATCTTGGAGCACTGGGCAATGGAGGGAGCCTGGGCTTGGAGTGAGACCCCTCCCTTCTCCAGTCTCATCACTTGCTTGCTCAGTGACTTTCAATAGCAAATCCCTTCCCGTGGGATTAACGTGCCATTAGAGCAGGACGGGATGGTGTGGAGTTTCAAGCGGATTTTGTTTGATTTTCAGGAGTGGAAAGTGGACAGTTTTCTCTAACAGAAAAGACAATATTCAGACATTTGGGCTTTCAGGTGCAGAGGAGGCTATGAGGATGACCAGAGGTTTGGAGCACCTCTCCTGTGAGGACAGGCTGAGGGAGTTTGGGTTGTTCACCCTGGAGAAGAGAAGGCTCTGGCGTAGGAACTCATAGCAATTTTTCCAATATCTGAAGAGGCGACTGGAAAGCTGAAGAGGGACTTTTTATGAGGGACTCTAGTGATAGGACAAGAGGGATGGTTTCAAGGGAAAGGAGGGGAGATTTAGATTCTTAGGAAGAGATTCCTCCCTATGAGGGTGCTGAGGTGCTGCAACAGATTGCCCAAGGAGGTTGTGGTGGCTCCTTCCCTGACAGTGTTCAAAGCCAGGCTGCATGGGACTCTGGGCATGAGAGCCTGGTCTAGTGAGAGGTGTCCTTGCCCATGGCAGGGGAGTTGAAACTAATTTATCTCCCAAGTCCCTTCCAACCTAAACCATTCTATGATTTATACTGTGTGTGTGTGTGTGTGGAGCAGAGTGTGTCAGTTCTTGATGTCCTCTTGGGCACGTGTCAGAATTATGTCCAGCCTCAGGTTGGTGTTTACCCCCCTTGACACGGGCTGAAGCATGAGTTCATATCCAGCCACATTTTAAGAAGCATAAGGGATGGCAGTAGGGTGTGGGATGGTGGGAGGGGGAGAGGAAGAGAAGACCCACATGCACATCTAAATTAAATTAGCCCCCCGCCTCCAGCTGTATATTAACATCTTAAGTAGCACTAAGCTCTGTATCTCTATATATTTCGAGGTGCTTTATTGCTTTAATGGAGGGATAAAATAGAACCTGCAATTACAGTAATTTTTTCTAATTGAATATTTTGCTTTATTCTTCCTCTCGCAGAGCCTGACTGTAAGTACTAGCCTTCAGAAAGCTTTGGAAATATTTATACTTCCCCTTTCTGCCAATGGGTGTAAACACGCTTTTTCCTGGGCAGAGACTGTTTCAGTCCCTGGTGGCTGAGGAACAGAAAGCTGTGGGTGATAAACCCGTTCCCTGCTCCTTTTAACCTGTGAAATACTCATTTCTCATCTGGTCTAGAGAGGAGGTGGAATGTTGTCTCACAGACTAAACGCTTCCCATCGCTGTATAGGTGTCATTGTCTGGGGTCTTCTCACTTCATTTAGTGCCCACAGCATCCCCAGACCACGATGTGCGTGGACAGACTTGATCCTTGATGTCTGCCACCAAGGTTTGGGGAGAAGGATGGAAGAAAAGCAGGTAAATGGCAGGTAAAAGAATAAGCCAAGGGTCAGGACCTTGCCCCAAACCATTTGGGGCTGGTGGGGCAGCAATGCTGGCGACAGGGCTGTAGAACTAAACTGGAATCTCTTCTGGGATAACAGCGTTGGTTTTGAAGCAACCATTTCTGATAACTCAAGATGCCCGTTCTTCAAACATTAAGTTTCCACCTCCAGCTTAAGGCAGGGAAAGAAAAAGGAAGATAAATTAACATAATAATTGTGTTGTGCAATGTCTGTGCTGGATCTCTGATTTAAGGAGGGAGATTTGCTGATAGTCCCTCCAAGTGCACACACCCGCGATGGGATGCCGTCGGTGTGATGCTGTGGCAGTGGCTGTCTCCTTCTCATAGAGGGGACTTCTGATCCACTGCTTGTCTTGTCCACTTGTCCTTTCATCTGATGTGGGTGGTGTGTGACAGCTGAGTGAAGGCTCAGTATTGAGCTTTGGGTTTGAATATTAATTAGGAAACAGGAATAATTTGGAACAGTGGGAGCTGATGACTCTCAAAGGGGTGGCTGCAGAAACTCACATTTCTCCCTTGCAGGACACTTAAACTTGAAAAGGCAGGAAAGATGTGAACTTAAGTTTGGGATGTGAATCATTGAATGACAGAATGGTTTAGGTTGGAATGAACCTCAGTGATCATCTAGTTCCGTTGCCCAACCAGGTTACCCAGAGCCCCATCCAACTGGCTTTGAACACTTCCAGCGATGATGGAGCAACCACAGCCTCTGTGCACAACTTATTCCAGTGCCTCAACATCTTTACAGGGAGGAATTTCTACCTCAGATCTAATCTAAATCTGCTCTGTTTTAGCTTGAAACCATCCCCCTTGTCCTGTCACTGCTGTCCCTCATAAAAAGTCCTTCTCCGGCTTTCCTGTAGCTCCTTCAGGTACCGGAAGGCTGCTGTAAGGTCCCCTACCCTAGAGCCTTCTCTGCTCTAGGCTGAACAACCCAAATTCCTTCAGACTGTGAAGTCATCCTGCCGACACCATGACCTGACAATAAAGTGAGGAGGTGGCTGGAATGTTTGATTTCCCAATGTTTGTTACAACCGAGCTGGGGAAGAAAAGGTTTCTTTGGGGGAAATCTGCAGCCTTGCCAAGTCATGTGCATCAGACCCGGCGTGGGAGCTGGGCATTGAGGCTTTGGCGTCAGCACACAGCTGTGTCGAAAGGCTTTTGTGTCCTTTTTGTGAAGGACGTGCCTTTCTCCTGAACGCTTAATCTTACCTTAGTCCTTGTCAGGCTGGTTCTGCTGTCACGCAGTGACGTAAATGCATCATACCACCAGTGCCAGGAAAAGCTCCAGCCCCAAATCTGGTGCTTTGGGATGCTACAGGAGACCGTTTGTGGGTCCATGTCATCTCTTTCCTCTGCTTCAAGCCTTGCCTGCTGGGTCCTGTACCTCCGTGGCTGCACTTCCACTTGTGAGCCGAGAAGTGTCAGGATCTGACCTCTGGCACTGCAGGGCTGTTGCTATCATGTCAAGCTTTCCTGGCTTTTGGGAGAGTGTGGTTGCCTCCAGATTGCCAGCTGGGAATGGTTTCTGGGCCACGCTGAGTCCTGAGTGGTGCTGAGGGGCTGCTGGGGTGATGGCCGGCAGGATGTCCTTTAGGATGGTCCTAAAGCGGTTGAGCTGCAGAGGCTGCAGTGCCCTAATGTTCAAGAAGGATGCAACATTTTTGAGAGGAAAATATTCCCTGTAGCGAGTGTTAATGTTTATTTTCTTATAAAAACATGGTGGGTTGATTTCCTGGATGATGAAGATGTATCCAGCCTATCAGAGTATCTAGCAAAGTGGTGAGACAGTGGCCCAGTTGCCCAGATTGGTGGTAGAAGCCCCATTCACTCCTGGAACCATCCCAGGTGAGGTTGGACGGGCTCTGAGCAACCTGCTCACTGCAGGGGAGTTGGACTGGATGAGCTTTGTAGGTCGCTTCCCACTGAAACCAGTCTGTGATTCTTGTGAAAATCCACTTTCAGGTGCCAGATGTAGCCACATGGCTTACTGGTTTGGGTCTGCATTTATTTTGTAGTGCTCCAGTAGTGGAGATCACACCTTTTCATTGCATTAGCTTGTAAGTACCACCTTTGGGAGATTCGTGCTCAGTGGGTGACTTGATTCACTTCAGAGTGAAACCCAGGTGAGCCATGGGGAAAGGAGAAGTGCTCAGGCACGTCCACCTAGCTGAGACCCAAACACTCACATGCTTGTGAGCTCCCGCAGAGGAGATGCTGCTGGGGCAGGGCGTGCCTTGTCATTCCTGCACATACTGTGGTCTGCAGGGAGGACTCAGTGGGGTTAAACTGGGACCACCCTGGGAGCATCTTCAAAGCCGGGTATTAGGAGAGGTCTCTCACAGGCACTGTGGCAAGTCACAGAGCTCTTCTGTGGGCCCCACATCACTCTGTGATGGCTCTTCAGAGGGTGCTGATCTCCATCTGTGACTTTGGTGTGTTCCTGGTGTGGCTGGGTGATGCCTTTGAACCAGCACACACGTTGCTTTCCAGTTGTACACTTCAGGGATAATAAAACATCAAAGTAGGCTTCTAGTGTTGTGGGTATGGAAAAATCAGGACACTGAGTAGGACTTCAGGGAGTAATAAATTTGTTCTATATTTAATCTCATCTTTAGCGCAGCGTCAGTACGAGACCACTTCATTTTACTACTTTAACTGCATCTAAGAATAACTGAATACTCAAAATATTGAGAAAGTGGTGAATACCTGGTGGTAGCTGATGGGATCCAGCTTTAATAGTTATTGATTGGTTTCAGAAAGCTCCCAGTAATATCACATCTATGCTGGGAGTTAAAATCGCATCAGTTATTTAAGATTGGATGTAATTGCAGATTTGCAACTAATCATCCTTCAGCAGATAAATGCAACCAGGACTTCGGGTGTCGTTCACAATTTAGCAAGAAATTATGGTTGATCTGGTAGTTTTACTGTGTGGAAACTACCTTGCTATCCCTTAGTTTACATATTCTCCAGTGTTTCCTCAGCTGCTCTCAAATCAGAGAGGCTTCTCCAGCCTGAATGCAAACACTGATTGGAAATCTACTCTAGGACTAACACAAGAAACAAGTTAACCCCATGGGGTTGGCCTTCTTGCTCGGTCCTTCCTGTTGATACCCAGTATCTCAGAATGTGAAGGAGGCTGTGCAGAGGTGGACTGGAAACCTGCACATACTCTTACAAGAAAGGATAAATGAGCCTGAGTAAGGGGAATATTGTCCTTCCAAACATTCAGGAGAGCAGGAAGTAGGATTAAACTGCTTTGTACTAGAACCTCTGCCTGGGTAACCTAGAATCTACCTGAACAATCCTTCCACTGCTCTGCACCACCTTAATTGATGCTTTATTTGTGCAGAGCAACTTTTCAGTAGTTTCACTACTCTGGAGTTGAATAATTCCATTTATATGACTGTTCTGGGATTGTTTGGGGTTTTTTTTTGTATGGCTTGTTGCACAATTAGAGCTTCGTTAAAGCTTCTCATTAGCTTAACTTGTTGTGATAAAGCTCTGCCTGGAACCAACCCCTGTATATTTTCTGTTTGAACACACCAATCTTGCTGTAATTGCCCGCTGCTCCTGTGACCAGGAGCCCGCTCTTGGTGGCTCCAAGGAAGTAACCAATTTTCTAGCCATGAGGGCAAATTATTTCTGACCCTTAGATTTATCTCATTGATATTTAACTTGTGTCCTCGGACCAGAATATAAAAGCAAGCTACTACAACTATCAGGAGCGACATAACTGCGGCAGGGAGTTTGAATTGGGGGTTTAAGGTTAATTTCTGATGGCTTTGCTGCCTTCCCTACATGGGACTGGATTATTTCCCCCTTTCTTTCAGGGGATTAGAGGATTTGTAAACCAGCAGTCCTAACAAAAGTGCCTGAAAAACACTGGGAAGGTCACATCGCGTTTGCTGGCGCTGAATGGATTGCTTTTATCATCCTGAAAGAGGGGAGAGACTGAGAGGAAAGGCAAACTCATGCTTTTATTTTGGAGGGTCCTGCTGAAGTATCCAGCGGCGGAGTTGATGAAGCAGGATGTACCCATTGAAAATTCATTAGTTGGTGCCACATCCCACGTGGAATATTGACCTGAAAGCTGTTCAAGTCTCAAGGAGCTGTGCTTGGGGCAGGGTTTCTGCTTGGAATCTGCTGCTGGGTAGTTGTGCACTGCTGTGAATTACGTGAATCTCTTCAACTGCAAGAGAACTTTAAGGTCATTATGTCCAACCTTTGATTCAGCACTGCCAGGTCTCCCCTAAACTGTGGCCATCAGCACCAGGTCCATGCATCGTTTAAATTCTCCAGGGGTAGAGACTCCCAGCACTGCCCTGGGTAGCCTGTTCCAATGTTTGATAACCCTTCTAGTGAAGAAATTGTTCCAGCGAGCCTAAACCTCCACTAGTGCAGCGTGCAAATCCTGAACACTGTATATACTCTCCCCTAATATAAAGTGGAAATGTTTAGGACAGGGACTTTGCCCAGCACCAACCCTTAGAGCTAATGAGAAGGTTCTTGCCTTGGAAGCACTTGCCACTGGGCTCAGCATTAATTGGTTGGATGAATTATCTGAAGACTAAACTTCATTAGGCTGCCATTATCACTGCATTTGTGTTCTTCCTGCCCTAAATCCTCAGTGAAAACATCTGTTAGTCACTCAAAATAGAAGTCTATGTTCTTAGGAGCAATTTCCCTGACACAAAACAAGTGGATTTTACAGATTAGACTTAAGGAACAGTCACCTTTAAAGAAATTTGCTTTCCAGTCCCTTTTCCAAGAGGAAACCTCTCAGTAAGGCACTAAATGTAGATTTTCATTCATGTGGAGATGGAGTTCTCCAGTATTTATCGAGAGCTTTGAGATGAGCAATGCCCTCCTCCTCCCCTGGCGTAGCCCATCTTCTCTTTACCCATTTTCCTTCTTGGGAGTGATGTTTTCCTCAGCACTACTGCTGAGAGTTTTGTTTGGATTTTTCCCTGTTCCCAAACCTGGGGTTTCCATGTAATTGGTGCCTTGAATTGCTGTGGTCATTGTTTTAAAACTTGTGCCTTGTGTTTATGGGATTGAGTGACAGAAACCAGCAAACAGCAAAATACTTTGGTGTTTACTTCGTTTCAGGCAGACTTTGTTGGAATTTGCCAGGAGAGCTCCTGTCTGTCCCAGGCTGTGACTCTACTTGTTCTTTGAGCATCGTCTGCTAGGGGTGGCATCCAGGCATTGACCATCACCCTTTCAAGATTTTACTGCTTGGGGGGTACCTCCCAAGAAGGCTGAGAGGGGATCTGATCAATTCTGATCAATAGCTAAAGGGTCAAGAGATTGCAGCCAGACTCTTCTCACTGGTGCCCAGCAACAGGACAAGGAACAATGGGTTCAAACTGCAACAGGGAAGGTTTCACCTGAACAGGAGGATGAACTGCTTTCCTGTGAGGGTGATGAAGGAGTCCTGCCTGGCACAGGCTGCACTGAGGGGTTGTGGAGTCTCCGAAGAGATTCCAGACCCATCTGGACACCATCCTGCTCTCTACAGCTACCTAAAAGGAGGTTGTAGCTGGTTGCTTCTCCCAAATTACTACTTNAATGGGTTCAAACTGCAACAGGGAAGGTTTCACCTGAACAGGAGGATGAACTGCTTTCCTGTGAGGGTGATGAAGGAGTCCTGCCTGGCACAGGCTGCACTGAGGGGTTGTGGAGTCTCCGAAGAGATTCCAGACCCATCTGGACACCATCCTGCTCTCTACAGCTACCTAAAAGGAGGTTGTAGCTGGTTGCTTCTCCCAAATTACTACTTATAGGATGACGGGAAATGGCCTCAAGCTGCATCAGAGGAGGTTTAGATTGGATCTTAGGAAGAAGTTCTTTCCTGAGAGAGTGGTTGGGCACTGGAACAGGCTGCCCAGGGAGGTGGTGGAGTCACTGTCCCTGGAGGTGTTTAAAGAACAAGTAGCTAGAGCACTTAAGGCCATGGTCTAGGGGTTGGGGAGATGCTGGAATGAGGGCAGGGCTTGGTGATCCTGAAGGTCAATTCCAGCCATGAGGATTCTATGGTTCTGTAGAGGGATAGATAGATAGACAGATAGATAGATAGAATCATAGAATCATAGAATCATAGAATGGCCTGGGTTGGAAGTGACCTTAAAGTTCCAACTCCCCTGCAGAGATAGGGCCACCTTCACTAGAGCAGGTTACTCAGAGCCCCATCAAACTTGGCCTTCCACACATCCAAAGATGGGGCAGCCACAACTTCCTTGGGCAACCTGATGCAGCATCTCAGCACCCTCACAAGATAGAAATTCCTCCTAATGTCAAACCTCAATCTTCCCCCCTCAAGTCAGTAATCCTCTTGTCCTTTCACTATACCCCTGTGTCAAAAGCCTTCCTCCAGCTTTCTTGTAGCCCCATTTAGCTACTTTGGAAAAGCTGCTATGTAGTCACTTGGGAGCCTTCTCTTCTTCAGGCTGAATGACGCCAAGTTGCTCAACCTGTCCTTATAGGGGTGGTTCTCTTTCCCCCGATCATGTGAGTTGCTCTCCTGGTCACATTCTTTTTATGTTGAGGACTCTAGAATCATGTAAAATACGTTTCTGCTTTGCGTTAGGCTGTTTCACCAGCTCTGTGATGTCATCTTTTCCTCTAGGCACCACCCTCATTGCCTGTTCTATGCTTCTGCATAGGGCTGATGTGCAGATGACTCAGATACATGTAAAACCTCTGCATTCAGTCAGCAGAGTTGGGTTTTGGCTGTTTATGAATCTTGTGATGGTTGCTTTTCCCCTCCCTGCAGGAGTTTTGCCACCTGATGAGATGGTTTTGCCTTGGGTCAGACCAGCGGGATGATCTAAACGAGGCTGTTTGCTGCTTTGTCCTTCTTTACTTGGAGCTGGGTTTTCTTGCTCTGTGTTGGCTTTGATGGGGACCTCTATTAGGGTCCTCCTGCAGTCATTCCATCGTGCCTTTGGTGAATTAAAGGAGTAACTCTGTGTCGTGAATGGGTCAGGGCTCTGGGTGTCAGGTATAACTAGCAATTGTGCAGAGCTCCCTGTGATGTGTAATGACTGCCCGAGTTAAAGGGAGAAACCAGAAAGCAGCATCACCATTTGGTGTTTTTCATGGAGCTCTGATCTGAGCATAAAATACCTTTTCCTTTTCACTCGTTACTGAAAACAGATCACAATGCTTGAAAGAGCTTGTCTGGGATCACAGGAAGGTGTGACCGAGTGTTGGAACTGTCAGCGATCTCAGGCCAAACCTCCATGCAGCTCCTTGATGTGTTTCTCATGGCCAACAGAGAAGAGCACAAGTAGTCTTGGAAAAGCCACTAGAATGAGTCAGGGGCATCGTGATGTTCCTCCAGCTTACTGGGCTGTTAGCTGGCATTTGGGCCATAGGAGGTTTCCAAGTGGGAGGTGGCGTGTGTGTATTTATTTAATGTGATGAAAACTTGAGTGTTTGAGGGTTTGGGAGGTTTGGCAATGCTTTCTTAAGAGCTGTTTGGCAAATTTTGCATCACTTGGCGTCTCCTCGCGGTTTTAATTGAGGAGATTCCCTTGTAAGGACGTGAAGCACCACTAGTAATTAGCTCCCAACTGTTTACTAGGGAGCTTAGTAACTCCTAAGTGCAAGTAACCCTACTAGTTACTAAGGAACTTGCTAGGGTTATTGGTCTGTTAGAAAGTTTAGCTTGGAGAAGAGAAGGCTCTAGGGAGGTTTTATTGTGGCTATTCAGTGCTTAAAGGGGCCAGTAAGAAAGCTGGGGACAGTCTTTTCAGCAGGAACTGTTGTGACAGGACAGGGGGTGATGGGTTTGAACTACAAGAGAGAGATTCAGACTAGATAGAAGGAAGAAATTGTTGATGCTGAAGGTGCTGAAACCTTGGCTCGAGTTGCCCAGAGAGGTGGGAGAAGCCCCATTTATTAGTGGAACCACTCCAGATCAGATTGGATGGGGCTCTGAGAAACCTGCTCTATCTGAAGATGTCCCTGCTCACTGCAGGGGGTTTGGACTGGATGACTCCTGGGCTATATTTTCTCCTGCTTTTCTCCCTTTTTTATCCCCATTTGGAGCACTCCCAGCAGCGTCTAGCAAGAATTGGGTCCCCACTGATTTTCTGCAGCAGCTCTTGATCCCAGCTGGCTTGATTCTAAATCCTGGAAGAGGGCAAGCAATGAGGAGGGAGTGTGGGTGTTGCTAGAAGATATGTTGGCTAAATACTTTCTGGGAGACTACCAAGTGGTGCAGTAACTAATCTCAGAAAGGATAGCTGGTTTTAAAACGAAAAGCTTGTTTCTGATTTCAGCTTCTAGATAACATGGTTCAGCTCGTGCATTAGAGCTGTTGGTGCAGGAGAGGGTCAGGGAGAAGGTGAAGGGCTGGTGGATGAATTGAGGAATGTAATCAGTTCAACAAGTAGTAGCGTGAAATCTTGCAGGCAAGTTCTTCTGGATTTGTAAGAGCAGGAAACAAAGCAAAGAAGCAGTTGAATTCAGCATCTCAAGAATGTTTGTTGTCCCCTGGCAGCCCACCACCTGCTGATTTCACCTGCTCTGCCTGAGCACTAGGCATATCTGGGTCCTGTGGAGCCTTCTCATCTCCAGCAGGACTGCGGGGCACAGACCTCATGTTCTCCGGGATGTGAGCAGCGTGTCATATTGATCCTAATGCTTACTGTAGTTAGTTATTGCCTTCATTAGAGGGGAAGAGATGAGAGACTATCTTACTGTATTAAGTTGTCCCAGGGACACCTAGATACTAAATAATAAATACACAATCAGCGATGGAGTAGGACTGGTGGAAAGCTGGGACGGTCAATGTAAGGATCTACCAGCCAGCCTTTTAAATTAATAATGTGCAGATTCAGTGGGGTTATTACTTTCTGAGGCTGGTAATGCTGTATTAGGAGACCTAAGTGACTGGAGATGAATCTCCACTCAGCTAATTGAGGTCCATCGGGAATTGACTGAGTTCCTCTCTGCTGCACAGCACTGTGGCTTTGGGTAGATGTCTCCCCGGGATTTCACCCAGAGAGAAACACCTCAAAACTGCTGTTTTGCTGTAAATACCAACTTCTAACAAAGCAAAGACAGAGCTGAAATGATTAGTGTCTCTGAAGTGGTGATTTGTTGGAAAGAAGGTAAAAATCAGAGCAGAGCAAGGGCAGTTCCTTGTGTTGCTCATTTAATTGCCTTCTGCTTTACCACCAGATAGATAGTTTGGTGTTGTGAGAGATGAATGTGCACAGGCATGGGATTGCAGCATTTGCTGCCTTTCTGTTATCATGGACATCTACCCAACAATTAGGCTTTGGAACCTAGGGTCCAGTACCCCATTCCATATGAAAAATAGATGTTACTGTTTGGCCAAAGGGACTGCAGAAAGAGATCGAGCTACTGGAGCAGGTCCAGAGGAGAGCAGCGAGGCTTGGGAAGGGACTAGAGGGAAAGTCCGATGAAGAGATGCTGAGGGAGTTTGGTTTGTTTCACCTGGAGAAGAGGAAATTCAAGGAGGGACCTTATCATGCTCTATAATTACCTGAAGGAAGGATATAGTCAGGTGGAGGTTAGGCTCTTCTCCAGGCATCTGGAGATAGAACAACAGGGAGGGCCTGAAGCTGCACCAGAGGAGCTTTAGATTGGATGTTAGGAAGCCCTTCCTCATGGAAAGGGTGATCGGACAGTGGAATGGACTGGCCAGGGCAGTGGAGTCCCCATCATTGGAGGTGTTTAAGGACAGACTAGGGGTGGTGCTTAGTGCCATGGTCTAGGCGATTGTGGTGATGTTAGGCCATGAGCTGGTTGAACTCAGAGGTCTTTTCCAGCTTCAATAATTCTGTGATCCTGTGTGAAAGAGCTCCATGAGAGAAGTGGCAGGAGGCAGCTGAATTGAAAGCCTGGAGGAGTGGCCAAACATTTTGGACTGCTTTTAGTCATATTAACTAGTTAAAAAACCCCCAAACAAACCTACATTTACGCTTTGAGCAGCCACAACTCATAAATAAAGCCATGCAGCTCTGTGCTCACACCGTAAACCACTGGAGATGTGCTTACAGCAATAAAGCCTGTAGTTGCACTTGTGTTTTTGTTTTAAATCCTGTTTGTCTAAGGCTGTTAATTTACACAGGGCTCTCCAAACACTGGTAAGACACTCTTTCCTTGCCCAGGTAACTCAGTCATATGAGCTCGGCCTTTCCACATTAGTACTTTGTCCAGTATTAGGGCATCTCCTCCCTTCCTCGTGTATCCACTGCCTGGCATCCGTGAGGGATCCTCAAGACAGAGCCTGGTTTTTGTGTATGGGCTCAGATTCGGGCACTGGGAACTGTTGTGATGCAGACAGTAATTTTAGGGCTGGTAAGTCCTGCACCCAGTAGATGAGATGCCAGCTCACGTAACTCGTTGAAGGAGCAAGCCCAGGTTTCCATTACTAAGAGGCTCCCTACATGTGTGTGCAAGTAATCCTTCAGTTGTGACAGGCACAGTTCAGCATCAACGATCTACAAGAGAGGATCAAATGCACCCTCAGTAAACTGTAGATGACCCCAACTCCATCTCCTTGAAGACAGGGAGACTCTACAAAGACATCTGGACAGGCTGGATTGATGGGGTGAGGCCAAAGGTATGAAGTTCAGCAAGGCTGAGTGCCAGGTCCTGCACGGGGAGTTGCATCAACACCATGGAAATCTGCAGGCTTGGAGGAGAGTGGCTGGAAACTGTGAAAAGGAAAAGGAGGGGAAAAGGATCTCAAAGTGTTGGTTGACAGTAGCCAGCAGTGTGCTCAAGTGGCCAAGGACAACAGCATGCTGACTTGTATCAGCACTAGTGTGGTCAGCAGGAGTTAGGGGAGCAATTGTCCCTTGTGCTGGACACAGTGAGGCCACACCTCAAATCCTGGGTTCAGTTTTGAACCTCTCACTTCTGGAAGGACTTTGAGGTGCTGGAGCATTTCCAGACAAGGCTGGATATTAGGACCAATCTGTTTGCAGAAAGGCTTGTCAAGTGCTGGCGTAGGCTTCCCAGGGCAGTGGTGACATCCCCATCCATGGAGGGGTTGAAAAGCTGTGGAGCTGAGGGGCTTGGGTTAGCAATGAAGTTGACAGTGCTGGGTTAATGGCTGGACTTCATAATCTGGAAGGTCTTTTCCAAACTGTGATGGTTTTAGGACAGTTTGCATCTAGTAACAGCAGTTCTTGGGCATTTCTTAGAGATCTATCCCATTCCTCAAGTCCAGGTGGATCTTCATGTTGGAGACACAGGGGAGTTGGGTGCATCACAGTGCAAGGTTGCCTCTCGGGGTTGCTGATGTGCTCTGACATAGAGCCCGTTCTCAGGAGGTTTTCCTCTTGCTCATGGCACTTCAGGCAGGCTGAAACGGGTGAGCGTTTCCTGCAGGAGCCTGTTGTGTTCTCCTGGTGCCAAATGGGTCAAAATCCCTGATGTGATTGTGGCAAACTGCAGAGCTGGCAGAAGACCGAATAAATCGGGAGACGGTAGGACCCTTCTGGGGAGATGATCGTTAACCAGCATTCATGTGTAAAAAGCAGCGTCTAGACATTCAAACACTGCTAATAGCCTTTGATTAACCATTTTTGTTTTGTTCCTGCTCAGTGTGTTAATCACTGTGATTAAAATGCTTAGCCACCATGGAGCTAGGCGGTGTATAAATTAGTAAGTGAGCAAATCCAAACAGATGGGGCAGGGAAAATTAGTGTCTCTGGCAGGGCCAGCGTTAGATGTGGCAGGTCCAAGGAAGAAGATTTAGGGAGAGACCCTAAATAATCTAAGGAAAGCAAGTTTGCCTATCGACTGGGTCCACTAGACCTCCTGCTTCTAGAAAGTTTCCCTTCCTCTAGCCTTTTCTGTTTGACTCTAAGAGCTCATCATTGTCCTCACCTGGTCCCCCACGTTATGGGATGAGGTGGGTCTCTGCCCAGGATGCTACAGATAGCCCTGGAAACCAGTCTCTGCATGAGAGAATTTACTAAGAGGCCAGTCTGGTGTGGATGCTGTGCCCAGTGCTGCATAGCCATTCAGGCTGGGGAGGAAGGTCAGCCACTCACTTCTGGCTCAAGATTAGTTCAGCTTTCTAGTTATTTGATGGCTTCCTTTCATGTTTATAGCTCTAGCAAAGAGGCACTGCTGATAATCAACCCCTCCACCACCAAGTAGGGGTGTGTACCAGCCTCCACTGGGAGGGTTAACCAATTGAAGCTGTCGGACTTCTCGCTAAGTCCTCATCTGGTGCAGATTTTCAGGGAGGAAGGAGAGCTGCAAAGGGTGAGAGAGGCAGCTTGTGCTACTTGTAGCATCAGGAGCCGTGATGAGTGTCAAGATGCATCAAAATCAGAACCCAGCCGTGTCACCTCGAAAGAGAAATCACAGCTACAATAGGTAAGCACAGCAGGTCCTCCATGGCAGGCATAGACAGAGATAGAATCACCTGAAGCAGGGAGCGTCTGTGGAGGTGACAGCAAGACCACACTGACAGCCCTTTCTGTTCTTCCTTCTCCTTCACCTGGTTTTCCATGTAGAGATATGAGAAAAACATGAACTGGGTAGGTTTGGTGGCAGCAGGTTTTGCCTGTTAGGTGCTGGGATCTGTAGCTAGGATTCCCAGTTTTTATTCTAATCAGAAAGTTTCTTAAACCTTTTGGAAGGGCTCTCTGGGGATGGCTGCACTCACAGAAACCCAAGTGCTTTGTTTCTGCTGCTCACCATCTCTTCAGAGGTAACTGGAACACAAAAACAGTCTTGCTGGTGCAAGAGCATCCCAGGTTCTGGGTTATCCAGTGCACAGCTCTTCCTTTTCCAGTAGTTCTAGCCCAGCCCTGTGTCCTGGGGTATGATATGAAAAGCTGAACGTCTTCACAGTTCCTCATATGTATAAGATGCTGAATTGCTGCTGAATTGGTGTCTGCGCTGCCCTTTTCAGGTTAAGTTGAAGTTCTTGGGCTTTGCTGTGCCAGAGGGATTTTCATGGACCGTGCCTCAGCATCTCCCTTGGGCCTTGGCCTGATGGACAGAAGTTCTTGAGCTGTGAGACAAGTGGTGCTGGATGGGATGAGTGTTTTGGGGAAGGAGATTTCTGCTCGGAGCTCAGCATTGAGGTATCAGCACCTCTGTGGGGTTTAGAATAAGGCAGTGAGGCTCAGACCCTTCAGTGGCAGGAGGTGGAATCCTGGCCCCACTGGAATCAGTGGGAACACTGGTGATAACTGGAGTTGAACCTATGAGACAACCACCTCTGCTGGTCTGCTCTTGGAAGGTTTCTCCATCCACCCAAGTGCTGAAAGCAGCTTGTGATTTGAAGAAAGAGGAGCTGTGCTGCTGGTGGGTGCGTGGGCCGGGCAGTCAGCAGCAGATGGATTCAAAAAGCCTCCTAACAGACAGCAACAGGAGCTCCCACTGAACAGATTTCCAGGAGAAATCACATGCTTGATGAACTCTGAGGGCACGTTCCTGGCTCCTGGTATTCTTCTGTGACCCCAGGCAATACTAGATCTCATTTGAAAGTCTCTTCTCTGCTTGCTTGGTTGTTGGTGTTTTTTTATTTCCTCATCTCCTCGCTATGGCATTTTCCCTCCTGTCCTTACACGAACCATCCATCTCTTTCTTAATCTCTCTGATTTCTTTCTCAGCTTGACTAATCACAGCAATTTTCCAGCCTCATAACAAACTTTGTTGCCTGTGTCTCCTCCCTTGCACTGACCTTCCTTCCTGGCTTTCATCTCTTGGCTGGTTTTTTTCCATTCCTAGGGCCTCTATGCAGGAACACCCAGATAAAGCTAAATACAAATATGTTTCTTTCACACCTGAAATATCTCTAAGAAGACTTAAGACTCAGCAGTGAGTATATCCCTTCAGAAGGTGGCGGTGGGCTTGCTCAGCGCCCTTCTAAGGCGATTGAGCCGCGGGAGCGCAGAGCTGAGGCTGTTAAGCAGCAACAATGACCGCAATCCCCAGCACATCGCAAACATTTTATTTTGCAGGGCCTTTAAAGTTTGTTTGGCTTCTTTTTTTTTTCAGAAGCTGCTCTGTTGTTACTGCCAGGAAAACGCTGACATATATTTTATGTAACACATCAGATGTGATACGGGCTCGCTTTGCAGAACCGAGTAGCATCGCTACGGCCAATTGTTCGACACAGCGTTTTGCTCCGTTTTCTGACATGCTTAATAAAGATATCTCCGTGATTTCCGATTCAGTCTGAATGCCATTAGCTGCTGCCTTTCTAAGGGAGCACAAACACCAGATGCTGCAGGGCTTCCTCGGCCGCTCTCAGGTACGGCTTGGGAGCATCTCAACCTTCAACGTGAGAAGCAATACCTGCCCTGCTCAGTGTAACCTGGGCTACTGCTTCTTGTGTTGGGTCTTCTGCAAATCAATTTTCCCCATCCGTTGGGGTAAGGCAGAGCTGGAGGGTGTTTTCACAGGGATGGGGATAGAGACAGTTGAATCTTCTGGCACACAGGAGAGCTGGCAGGGAATATAAGACAAGTGTCTGCTGTCAGCCTGTGTTAGGGTCCCTGTGATAGCCATGTGCTGCCTTGGCAGAGCCCAGAGCCTGTAGATTTGTGTCCCTTGCAGCCAGGGTATAGAATTTCTACATCAGTAGAATGGGGGCTGGGTCTTGTCATAGTTTAACTTGAATGTCATAGTTCTTTTTAACTTGTGACCTTCTGCAATGGGAACCTGTGGTAGCCTCTTGGAGTTGGACCTGGTGCTGCTTGTGGGTTTGATGTGCTGAGAGAAAAGAATTTGCTTGTGAAGGGTTACTGAGGTGTCTGTACACTTGAGGGCTCTCAAGAGAATCTGCATCCCTGACAGTCCCTATGGAGAGGGAGCTGGCTGCCACCACATCCCACAGAATCACAACATATATTTGGTTGGAAGGGATCTTTTAGGATCATCAAGTCCAACCCTTGACCCAACACTGCCAGGTCATCCCTAAACCATGCCCCTCACACCGCATCATTCCTCAGGCACAACCAATTTGTGTGGTGTTGTGCCTGGCCTGTAGAGCAGGGGAACTTTCACCGGGAAGAAGCAAAAGTGTGCATGCTTAATCTCCACCCAGCAGACTCAGGAGAGGGAAGAGGATGGTTTTGTCATGATACAGGTATCCTTTTTGACCGTGTAAGCCTTGAAGGAGAAGTGTGAAGGAGGGGGTGGGATCTTCAGTGCTCCTTTCACAGATCCCCAAGATGCCCCAGTTTGGTGCAGAGGGTGGCAACCAGTTGCCTTGCTGTTTTCCAGAGTTGCTTCTGAGTTGCTTAAAATAGGTACTTGGAAGGCCTCACGTTCCTGAGGAGGTAAATCATGGATTCATAGAATGGTCTGGGTTGGGAGGAACCTTAAAGATCATTTAGTGTTCATGATCATCTGTTGGCAGGGATACTTCTCACCAGATCAGTTTGCTCAAGGTCACATCCAATCTGGCCCTGATGGTGAAGTATGACCAACTTGGAGCTCTGGGGAAGGATGCTTGCATCACAGAGCTGACATCAAGGTGTGGGACAGCAGGGGAGCTGGACTGTGAAAGACCAGACTGTGTCTGTGCTGAAGAACGTGGCAGAGAGACCAGAAGAAGAGGCTGTCGTGGTGGAATGAAATAAAAAGCTGCAGCATGGAATGGACCCAACATGCTGGTGAGAGCTGGTGGGAGCTTTGTCACTGCCGTGACAGTGTCACCCTGCTGTCACGAAAGCTTTAGTACACCCATATTTTCTGCCAGTACAAGGAGACAAGTGTGGCTGGTCCTTGCCAGTTTTATTTAGTTCTCCTCACATGTCTGCAGAGCAGGCTGAGCAATATTTAGAGGAAATAGTGGTTGTGTTTGTGCTGCTGCTGAGAAAAACTTGGGAAAAAGCCTGATTAGCATTTTCCGTAGTGATTTTTAGCTTCTTGATGTGCTGTTGCTTTTTTTTTTTCAAGGAAAATGAGTCTGAATCATGCGAAACATAAACATAAAGCACATGATCTTTAATCTTTTTTCATAGACTCTCAGACTGGTGGGGGTTGGAAAGAGACTTGTGGAGATCATCTAGTCCAACCTTCTTGCTTGAGCAGGATCACCTAGAATAGATTCCACAGGAGCCTGTCTGGGTGGGTTTGGAACCCCTCCAGAGCAGGAAACTCCACAGCCAATCTGGACAGCCTGTGCCTGGGCTCTCTCACCCTCACCATGAGAAAAAGTGAAATTAGCTGGTGCTTATTGTGATGATCAACACATGCAGGAGGCGCAGAGGCAGTCTCCGAGTACTGTTTGAATTTGACCACTTTCAGTGACTTCTCAGTGTAGATTTTGGAGATCTGTGAAAGTGGAAGAGAGAGAAACACCCGTTGTTCTCCCCACGGAGTTAAAACCACCATGCTTGTGTCAGAAAGTCCATGAGTGGGTTCATCAGGAGGTACCAGTCCACGATGCACTAAGCTTCGTCACTCCCTCTGCTCGCAGATCTGGTCATCTCAGAGAAGCATCGTTTTTCTAAAGTAAATCTTTGGCAGAAGTGATTCCAGCGAAGGCTCTGCTTTTCCTCCTCCCATCTCAGTTCTGTCGTGTGACATCCGAGGCACCACAGAGTGCAGCTTGGCGCCAGCGTGTGTGATAGATCTCCACGTACATGGAGATTTTGTTCGATTGTGTTGGTTTAACTCAGTGGGAGGTTATTTGAGAAGGAAATGAAAGGCTCAGTGAACAGCGAACGCTTGAAGAGGTGTTAAGAGGAAATACCAGGCATGTAAGCTGGAGGTACTTTTGTTTTACATCTTTTTTGCTTTCTTCAGACAGCCTGGTTCTGAGCAGCACAGGAGTCAGCGCTGAGAGGACCTGGGAGCCAAAAGACCTAAGGATGAAAGGAAAGTAGATGTAAGGGAGAAATTGCTTCTGCTGAGAGTGGTAAGACACTGGCCCAGGTTGCCCAGAGTGATGGCGGAAGCCCCATTCATCTCTGGGAGCACTGCAAGTGATGCTGGACGGGGCTGTGAGCAACCTGGTCTAGTTGAAGATGGCCCTGCTCATTGCACGAGGGTTGGACTACATGAACTTCGGAGGCCCTTTCCAACCCAAACCATTCTGTGATTGTGTGAACAGTTTTACCTGCCTCAGTTGCTGTCAGGAGGGTGACAGTAAGGTTTCATGCCAGAAGTGTTTGTTGGCAGGTAGGATCGTACACCAAGCAGCCTTGTAACCAGCACTGCGTGAGACTTTACTGTGAATGTAGTTTTGTCACTGAGAAGGGCTTCTGAAGGCCAGGATTCAGTGTGACCTGAAGGGTGGGTCATGTCACTCTCTAGAGGGTGAGCCAGGTGTGAATGAGAGGGGTACGTAGTGCTTGATGTCATTATGTTGGGGACAAGCTCTTCTGCAGATGGAAGTAATCAGGAAGCCACATCCTCTTAAGGTGTAAAACCAAGAGAGTTTGTCCTTTTAGAAGCTCTTCCTCTGCTTTTCACTTGATTTATCATCTTAATTGCTGGGGAATTTGAACTATTTTTGGGTATTTTGCCTAGAAAGGAGCATATACACAGGGTTGGGGGCAGGGGGGGAGTCTGATTGTAAATGGAAGTGCTTCAGAAAAAGAGGCCAAGACTGGCTGCTGTAAAATCAAAACTTCCCTAACCGCTGCGAGTGATCATGTCAATTATATCAGTAGCAGTGAGGTAATGAGGGGGAGATTTGATTGCTGAAACAAATGTGATTTCCACAGCATTAAGATCTGGCCAAAACTGCCTTCTGAGGCAGTGGGCTGCATTCTTATTAGATGGCTGTGGTTTTCCCTGTTTAGTTATAGACACACACAAGCCAAGTAGTCAAGGGTACAGTACCATCTCACCTTCTGCTCGCTGAGGTGTTTTTGTGTCCAAATCCACCCTCCTCCCCCCAGAAAAACCACCTGCAATAATTATGGCTGCTGATTTTTGTGTGCTTGGGATCACTATACTGGAAATATGGTAAGTCTGGAGAGGTCAGCTTCGCTTTAAAGATTTGAGAACCTGGTCTATATGTAGGAGGAAAGCACCATGACCAAGTAGTCTGCTTTCCTTTTGGCCTGAACTTCAGTGCAAAAGAAATTCCTTTCTCAATATTCGTGTTTTCCCTCTTTCTGAAAACCCTAATAGCAAAACTAGAGCTTTAAAGCTCTGGGATTGGAAAGCTGTTTATGGAATCCCAGAATGGTTTGGCTTGGGAGGAACCTCAGAGATCGTCCGGTTCCAACCCCTTTTCCATGGGCAGACACATCTACCAGACCAGGTTACCCAGAGACAAATCCAGCCTGGCCTTGTACACTTCCAGGGATGGAGCAGCCACAGCTTCTCTGGGCAGGTTACCTTTGTGTCTAGGTTACATTGCTGGTGACTCCTGCTGTTGGTTTCTATGATTTATAAAAAGGAAGATAAAAACAAAATCTTATTTCGTGAAAATAAACCTCGTGAAGCCAGATCTAACCTTTTCAGTGAGCGAGAATATTTCTGGAGACATGTATCCTATGAAATTACTGTCTGAGAGATGACCTGATGGCTCCGGAGCTGGCCCATAACTTCAAGTCCATGTGTGTGCAGTGACAGCCTTACGCTGGGTTTAATACAGTTTGGTTTTCCAGGGACTCAGCTGAGGCACTTGGACGGACCCTGAGGGTGGGCATCAGTCCAGCATCTAGTGACAATCCCTAACATAGTGACATCTACCTTATAAGCCAAGGAAAGCAGCTAGACCATCTCCAGAGGAGAAAACAGACCGTGCTTCAGCTCTTTCCGCTCAGTTAATGCAGCAGACAGTCTCCGGAGTGGTTTTGGCAGAGTGAGGTTTGGCACCGGTGCAGCATCCCCTGGTTGCACCCTTCCTCAATTAGACATTGGCACAGCCCATCCGCACGAGCTGCTGCCTTAGATCCTGCCCCCAAAGTTCCTCATCTAGGATAAGTGGTGGTGAAAGAGATTGTAGTACAAGGATGCTGCTTTATCAGCAGCAGGTTTGGGTGAATTTTAGCCCCCAAAGCTTTTTCCAAACAGCTTTCTCTGGCTCTGCTCGCTGAGAAGCACAGCAAATAGGTGCAGAGAAGTCTCTGATTTGCTTGTTCTAAATGGGTTCTAAAGCCTTTGCACCTTTGCTTTTAGTGCAGGAGCAAGTGAGTGGCAAATTCCTCCAGCTCCTCTTCCAGGCTGGAGGCAGCTCCTCATCATTCTCCTACACAGAGGAAGAGGGAAGGAGTGGCTTGATGGGCTGGACCCGTTCCCATCTCCTGAAGAGTTTTGGTCCCTTAGGAAGGCAGGACACCAGCCAAGGTGGGCCACTGCTGTGATGTATTTTAATTAAAGTGTGTTGCTGACAGTTAATGTACCATAGCATCTTAGGATGGGTTCGGTTGGAAATCACTTGTTGAAGAGCCATGTGAGAACAGATTGATTTTGGACCCACATTAGGGTTTGGATTAGAGCCATTTGGGATTTAGAGTCTTCCAAGAGGGGGAAATGCAGGTTCTCTGTTTCTTTAGTTCCATTAATACCTTGAAGGTGGTGAAGATGATTTCTGAGCAACTTCCTCTTAAAGTAAAAATTAACAAATCTTTGATTAACTTCAGAGTTTGGTGACAGGTTTCGTTCTCAGCCCTTGTTTGTGTGACATTGGTTCCTACACCAAGAAAATGATCAGCTACATTGGGAAGGCTTCTCATATCATGACGTACCCTGTGTCATTTAGATAAGCATTGAGGGTAGCAATAACAGGAGCCCATAGAATCATTTAGGTTGGAGAAGATCAAGTCCAACCATTAACCCAACTGTTCCAAGGCCACTGCTAAACTCTGTCCCTGAGCTCCAGGTCTCCGTGACTGTGAAACACATCCAGGGATGCTGATTCAACCCCCTCCCTGAACAGCCTGTTTCAAGACTCTGTCTACGAATAAGTTCTTCCTAATGTTCACTGTAAACCTCCTCTGGTGCAGCATGATGGGTTGGAAAGCATTGTTTGGGATGGGATGAGGGAAAGGTGTTGCAGAAACACAAGTAAATGGTTTTATGAAATAAAAGACCCAGTAACAGGGGATTGGAACGAGATGCTCTTTAAGGTCCCTTCCAATCAAACCTGTTCTGTGATTCTAGGAAAGGAATGGCTTGTGGAGCTTCCTCGTCTCTTGGTACCTTTCCCAATATTCCACTAAATTTCTCAGCTCAACCCAACTGCTGGTCCAGTGTCTGCTTTTACTGCTGCAGTTACTCTTGGAGGATTGAGAGCTGTGTTTCTCCTGCCGAGAGAAGGAGAAAGCTCTGCCCTAGTGAGTCTACAGCTGTGCCTATTGAAAGCATCATTTAACGTTCGTAAAACATCAGGGGTCACAGAACTGTTGTAACTTCAGCTTAGTGAGTTTTATTTTTTGTTTAAATACAGTTCATGCACTTTGAGGCTGCTGAGAAGAGTGAAGGAAACATTTGTAGGTTGGTAGGAAATCTGTGTCACGCTTCTAAAGTTTATAGCTGTGGGTAGGAGGAGAAGTGTCATCTTATCTCCAGGAACTAAAACATCCTGATTGTATCACATAGAATCAACCTCCAGAAATCATTCCTGCGCAGAAAAACCCAGGCAAATGAAATTGCCTGGTTTTGAAGAAGGGCTTTGAAGCTTTGTGACCACTGGCATTTTGAGTCAAGCCAGGGTTATTTACAGGCTGCTCTGAAGGGGCTTAATGAATCACTTGCAGCATTGGCCAGTTTTTCTTCACTTGGAGAGAAAAACTTATCAAATCCTCAAGTTATGAGCGGGGTCACAGAGGTTTTTCTCTTGGAGGCATCGTGCTATGACCTCTGCTGGAGGCACAGCAAGGCAGTGCAGTTCATTTTGCAATCAGCGGTATTCAGGAGGTAGAAACAGAGTCTGGCTGAAAGGGTGGAGGTTACAAAGGTTGTCAAGGCATGTAGAGGCAGAAACTGAGCTCACCTAGAGTTGGGTGCTTGTAAGGGGACATCAAGGATAGTGACAGAGAGGGATTGGGCTGGGAGGAATTGAATGAAATATAACAAGGGCAGGTGTAAAGTCTGGCATCTGGGCAAGAACAGCCCGAGACACCAGTATAGGTTGGGGACTGGCTTGCTGGAGAGCAGTGTAGGAGAAAGGGACCTGGGGGTCCTGGTGTTCAGCAGGATGACCATGAGCCAGCAATGGGCCCTTGTGGCCAAGAAGGCCAGTGGCATCCTGAGGTGGATTAGAAAGGGGGTGGTTTGGAGGTCAAGAGAGGTTCTTCTCCCGCTCTGCTCTACTCTGGTGAGAACACATCTGGAATCTTGTGTCCAGTTCTGAGTTGCTCAGTTCCAGAACAGAGAGCTGCTTGAGACAGTTCAGTGCAGAGCCACAAAGATGATGAAGGGAGGGGAGCATCTCCCTGATGAGGAAAAGCTGAGGGAGCTGGGGCTCTTGAGCTTGGAAAGAAGTCTGAGGAGTGACCCCATGAGTGTTGATCGATATGGAAGGGCTGAGTGTCAGGAGGAAGGAGCCAGCTCTGCTCAGTGGCACCCAATGCTAGGACAAGGGGAACCAGGTGTCAGCCGTAACAGAGGAGGTTCCACATAGAGATGAGAAGAAACTTCTTCCTGGTGAGGGTGCCAGAGCCCTGGAAGGGGCTGCCCAGAAGGGCTGTGGGGGAATAGACTAACAGGGATCTCATGGAGTGTGGAAAGGAGGAATGCAAAGCCCTGTATTTGGGATGTAGTACTTGCAACAGCCCAGGTGGGGATGAGCTGAATGGGGAGCATCTTCCTGAAAAGGACTTGGGAGTAGGGCCGGGCCCATGGATGCTGGCAGCAAGGGAAGCCACCAGCATCACTGACTCTAAACCAAGAGCACAGCCTGTAGGCAAAGGGAAGTGACTTGACCCCCTTTGCTCAGCTTACATGAAATCCCACACCCAGACCTGGTATCAGAAAACCTTCCACAAGCTGAGGTGAGTTCAGCAGGCCACTAGCATGGCTTTCCTCTGAGACACCAAGCTTTTACCTGTGATTCACGTATTTTCTGTAAGATCTTAGATGCCACCATAAAAATCGAGCTCACTGAGCTCCATCTGCACTGAGTTCTGCATGTGCAGCTTGCAAACCCAGGCGAGGAGCTCGGCAAGTAGACGAGTAACCATTCCCAGAATGATCTGAGGAGGGATCTTGTCTGCTGCTCCGGCTGAGAACAAGAAGCATGTGTTTTCCCGCAGCCGAGCTGGGTCTGTTGGCAAAACTGTTGCGAAACATCTAACAAAACTAAGAAGTGGGTTGAACTTCCCAGGTTTTACATTTGTAGGGAGAAGCAGTCGAGAGGGTTTCTATTCCCCCCACCAGCAACAGATTGCTGCAAATCCGAATTAGGTGGCTGCCATCTGCTTTCGCACTGGGTTTTGCAAACACGGGCCAGCCCTCCACGGCACGGGCGAGGAGGATAGTGGAGAGTGTTTACGAGTCTGTGTTTACGGGATTTGGGATTAATGTGCTGCTTCCTCATAGTGACTCAGAGTAAAATTGAACGAGGCTTTGACTGAACTGCTGCCATTCACTTTCAGCGCTGCGGTGTCATTTTAAAGATGAGCTGCTCAGACTTCTCTCTACTACAATATTTTGATCCTACACTATCCAGTTAGATAGTATTCCTCTGTCATCATAGAGTCATTCAGGTTGGAAAAGACCCTTGAGATCATCAAGTCCAACCAAGTTCATCACTAAACCGTATCCATGTAAATGGCATTTTAATACAACCAGGGATGGTGACTCAGCCCCCTCCCTAGGCAGCCTGTTCTACTGCCTGACTGCTGTATCAGTACTCTTATTCTATCACTAACACGTTTTTCTGCTCCCAGTCACAGAATCACGGAATAATCCTGGTGGCTCCCCACTCTTTCTGGAAAGAATCTCTTCCTCAGATCCAGTCTCGCCCTCCCCTGCCTCAACTGCAGCCCAGTGCCCCTGCTCCTGTCAGCAGGCACCAAGAAGAGGCCACCAGCCACCCCTCCACAACCTCCCTTCAGGATGCTGGAGAGGGCAAAGAGGTCCCCCCTCAGCCTCCTCCAAACTAACCCAGCCCAGCTCCCTCAGACTCTCCTCACACGACTGGGTCTGCTCTGGACCCGTTCCAGCATCTCCATCTCTTTCCTATCATGAGGGGCCCAGAACTGAACCCAGTACTCCAGAGGAGGCTTCACAAGGGCACAAGAACTTTCCTTCTCCTGCTGCCCACACTCTTCCTGATCCAGACCAGGATGCTGTTGGCCTTCTTGGCCACCTGGGCACCCTGCTGGCTCCTGTCAGGCTGGCTGTCTGCCAGCACTCCCAGGTCCTTTTCACCTAGGCAGCTTTGGAGCCCCTCATCCCCCAGCCTGTAGCAGTGCCTGGGGCTGTTGTGACTGAATGCAGGAGCCGAATGCAGGAGCCAGCACTTGGCCTTGCTGTCTCTCAGACGAACTGACTGAGGGTGCTCTCGATCCTCGTCCAGGCCATCAGTAAAGTTATTAAACAAGACTGGCCCCAAAACTAAGCCCTAGAACAGCCTTAGACAGTGTATTCTGGAGTCTCTGTGATGAAGTAGAACCCCTCAGAATGTCTTGGAGGAAAAGGGAGGATGTGGCTTTACAGACCATAGGACTGCACCCAGTATATGGACAACTGATATCTGGAGTAGGATCTACTGACCCAGACAGAATGAGACATCCTAGAGTCAATAAATCACAGGATGACTTGAACTTGCTGCGTTGCTGTCACAGCATGTTGTGTCTGAGCCATACAGGTCTGTCTTTCATTTTCAGTCTTAGGTGGTTATAAAAAAATAGCAAAATGGGAAAACTGATGTTCCAGCTTCTGTTAAGGTCAGCCAGGTGCTGGAGTGAGCCCCAGTGGGAAGACATCAGAACAAGGTGCTTTTGCCTGGCTTCTCCTTGTGCCCTGCTCTCCCTCAGCCCCATCAGTCCATCACTGTAAGGTCGCCTCTTGGTCGGGGCTTTTGAGGATGACACGTTGCTACAAGCGACGGATTGTTGGGTGGTGACCCCCGGTCAGTGCAGATGACTGGAGGTATCACTCAATCTGCAGAGTCTCTCATGAAGCCAAGGGAATGATGTGCCTGAAATCGAGTGATGTGACCTGTGATGAATAAAGAGAGGCTGGTAAGGAGTGGGGCTTCTCACACACAGGGCTGAGCCTGGTTATTTCACTTGGCTTCATCTGATTTCACATGGAAGGGCTTGGCTTAAGCTTTCCTCAGTTTCTTTTTAAATACCTCCAGCGATGGGGACTCCTCCACTGCCCTGAGCAGTCAATTCCAGTGTCTTGGTCACCCTTTCCATGAGGAAGTGCTTCCTAACATCCAACCTAACCCTCCCCTGATGCAGCTTCAGGGCCTGCCCTCTCATCCTGTCACCTCCCACGGCAACCTGTTCCAGTGCCTCAGCACTCTCATAGTAAGAAATTTCTTCCAAAGGTCTAAGCTAAATCTGCCCTCTTTTAGCTTGAAACCATCACCCTTCTCCTATCATCAGAGTCACCTCCCTTGTCCTGCTGGTGACACTTCTTTTGATGCAGCTCAGGATACAGTTGTCCTTCCAGGCTTTACTTGCCCACTGCCTGCTCATACTGAGCTTCTCATCTTCCAGCACCCCCAAGTCCTTCTGGGGACTGTGCTCAGTCCATTCAGCACCCAGCATGTGTTTGCGCTTGGGATTACCCCAACCCAGACAAAACATCTGGCCTTCGTGGTTTCCTTTAGTTCTTAACTCAAGATCTTCAGCTGGCTCATGGTTTACATTACAGCTCATTTACGCCACCGTTAGAGGAGTTCTGGGTGTAATTTACTCTGCATTTACACTGCCGGAGTGGTTTAAAGTGGTGAGTAAGAATCAGGCCCTCAGCTTTCTGGTGGATTCGTTGTGTTCTAATGAAGGATGCGCAGCTGGATGCGGTGGCCTTTAACCAAACCCTGGAGCATCTCTTCATTACTCTTAATTCACAGGAGCGCCTGAGAGACCTGTTGTGAAGAAGTGAGCGGAGGATAGAGCAGAACAAGGCTCGTTATGGCTCAGAGTCACTTTAGTCTTTCGCTTTGATAATTATAGTTTGGGTTTGAATTATTTAAGCTCCTCACATCACCTCGGCTTTGCACGCCCTTATCGACGGGATGGGTCTGGCGAGGAGGGAGGGATTCCGGTGCCAGCTGCTTGCTCGGAGCCTCTCGCACTCAGATTTACTGGCATGACCTTTTGCCACAGGCCCGGCTTGATAAATCTCTGCTGACAAGCGCAGAGGCATTACCACTTGTAATTTGCAAATGCGAAACAGCGGCAATTAGGGACGAGCGGCCTCGTCACACCGGCTCTAGGAATTTATTTGGAGGAAGATGGATTTGGTGTGTGCCGTGGATGAAGAGCGTTTCGGTTTTGCCAGGTTCCTGAAAAGCTCTTTGTAATAAATTGCTTATCTTCAGAGGCCTGTAAGAAATACCACGGGTTGCCTTTTATCAGCCTATAATGTGCTTTCATCACTCCGGAGAAGCATGTGATAGTGAGACCCAGTTGGTCCCCGGAGAGAACCGAGGAGACGCTGCTCCAGAGTTACGGCTGCAGCGGGTCTGTGTTAAAATGGAGCTGACGCTTCCTCCTCGGTACAAATATCTCTCCGTCGTTATCGGCAGAGCGCTGCCGCTCGTTTCTCACGCAGGGAATTACTTCTCTGTAATGGCACAAGTAATTTAGCTCAGTAATAGCGAGTCAAAAAACAACGTGGCTTTGAAATGTTGTGATTTATTGCTTCTCAGAGACTCTTAACAGTGGAATGGCTTTCCAGTCTTGAAACTCAAAGACATCCAAATATTACTCTGAGTTGAGGAAGGAGAAATCTATGAGGTGCTGGTGGCACTGAGATGAGAAAAACAGGTGCCTGAATGGCCGTCTTGGAAATGTTTGCTGAGAAGAGCATCAGAAAGGAACCAGGTGTTAACAAGGTGTAGCCCTGCCACATTCCGTCATCCAGAGGAGGCCATGAAGAGGCTCAGAAGGATGGAGCACCTTTCTTACGAGGACAGGCTGGGAGAACTGGAGTTGTTCAACCTGAAGAGAATACTTTGGGGAGACCTTATAGCAACTTTCCAGTCCCTGAAAGGGGCCTGTCAGAAGGTTGGGGAAGACTGTTCACAAGGGTGGGGAACGATAGCATGAAGGGCTATGGCTTTAAGCCAGAAAAGGGTGGCTGGGCATTTGGAAAAAGTTGTTTAATCTGAGGGTGAGGGATCCCTGGAACAGGCTGCCTAGAGAGGGGGTGGAGGCCCCATCCCTGGAGCCATTCAAGGTCAGGCTGGATGGGGCTCTGGACCATCTGGTCTAGTGAGAGATGGTCCTGCTTGTTGTAGCGGGGTTGGACTAGATGGCCTTTGGAGATCCCTTCTAACCCAAGACATTCTATGTTTCTATGAGTTTTAAGCAGGTTTCTTAGTCTTCTCAGGGATTTGGGGTTTGAACCCATCAACTTCATACTTGTTGAATCACTTGAAGAAAAGGAAGAGCAATGATTTCTTGGTTTAGTCTTTCATTTGAAAAATAATTAATTAACAACACAGTGGTAATGTTAGACTTCTTGTTTGTCTAACCCAGCTAGGGACAGTGGTTGATCAGCTTATGAGTGTGCTTTCGTTACCTGGAGGTGTTGAATACATTGGACTATGAAATACACACTTGGGCAATGAGAAAATGAAGGTCACAGAACTATGGCCTCATGCCTTCCAGCGAGTGTATTACAATGAAATAAATCCTTGAAGCATCACTCGGAGTAAAATGAAGGCAGTGCATGCTTTCATGGACCCTCTTCCGGCTGACACTTTGTGACTGTTACAGATTTGCATCATTACTTTGAGATATTCAAACATTTTCTGTCTAAGCACCCTGTCTTCAAAGACTTCTAATGATTGCATCCAGTTTGTGTCCTCCTGCCAGTGGATTCACAGATGAGGCTCTGTCAGGATCCTCAGGTGATTAGAGTTAAGTGGTGAGTAACTGGGGTGTGTGTGGGTCTCAGCTCCTGGGACATTGCTGGGTTGGGCTTGCAGCTGGTTTAGAGAATCTTAGTTTCATAGAGTTCAGGCTAGAAAAGATTGTTAAGGTCACTGAGTCCAATTGTTAAGCCAGCACTGCCAGGTCACCACTACCCCCTGTCTCTCCGTGGCTTTTCAACCCCACCTGGGAAGGGGACTCCATCACTGCTCCAAACAGCCTGGGGAAGAAATTGTTCCTCATGGCCAACCTAAACCTCCCCAGGTGCAACTTGAGTCCATTTCCTCTTGCCCTATCACTTGTTCCTTGGGAGAAGAGAATGACCCCCACTTCACCCCAGCTTCCTTTCAGGCAGTTGTAGAGAGCAAGAAAGCTTCCTTTGAGCTTCCTTGTTCTGGGCTGAACACCCCCAGGTTCCCTCAGACACTCTCCAGACCACTTGTGCTGCAGACCCTTCCCCAGCTCTGTTGCCTTTCTGTGGATACCCTCCAGCACACAAGTGTCCTTCTTGGAGGTGAGGGTCAAGCCAGAGGGTTTCTCACAGCCATCTGTGTGCCAGCAAGTCCTGTGCTTTGCCATCCTGCCATGTGCTAACTCTCGGGTTCTCCAGCGGGCACCCAGACCTTTTTACGTGAAGTAAAAAGTGAAGCTGAACAGGAGTTTGCCTCTCAGGCCAGCTACTTCCCCTTCTCCTCCCAGTGCACTACTTACCTGGCTTCAAAAAGTGCTGACAGTTGTTTCAAGAGCTGGTTTCCAGGTCGGGCCTTTTGTAACTCTGCAGTAGGGGGAAGATATTGTTAGAAACCAAAGGAACGGAAGGGTTGCTGTTACTCGAGGCCGGGGGAAAGGATGCTTCACTGCTGGAGAAGGATACTTCCGCTTTCAAGGTCTGCTAGGGTACTGGAACTCGCTACCACAGCGGGTGAGTTGTTTTACAGGCAGCACTGCAGCTAAACAGGAGAAGGTTTGAAACAAAGACTGGGATCCTCATCTCCTGATGCTGGGGGAGAGAAGTTCTTGCAGAGCTTTGGCCAAGGACTTGGGACGCTGCAGAGGAGAGTATCCCTGTGTGCCCCATGCTGCAGCAGGGGTTTATTTTCCCTCTTGAGACAGTGCGTGAGCACAGAGGGCTGTGACGAGCACTCATCTAATTTAGCACCTACTAAAATAGAGCTAAGTCTGTTAAACCTATGATGTTGCTTGGAGTCTTTTATGCTGGAGCACGTTGAAAAAGCAGGAGGTTCTCTTCTTCTCAGGCACGGACAAAGAGCCCGAACAATGGAGGGCAGTTATGTACTCAGAGTAGCTCCAAGCAGCGAACAAAAATAAGTTGCTGTCCTGGAGAAGCAGCAATTAGTGGCGTGCGGTTATGGAAAGAAAGAGGGCAAGTGCTCTTGCGTCATGGTCTGCAGCCCTGGCCTCGCCAGGTCATGTCAGGCAAAAGCTGCCGGCGGATCTAAGCACCTCAGGTAGGGCTTTTTAGGAGAGGACGCAGTGAAAAATAAGCAAGAAGAATGGTTAACCTGTCTCTTTCTGCCTGGCAAGCAGCAGAGGAACACAGCAGGACCAGGGCCCTCGCTGTCTGAGGACTGAGGCAGCTTCTGGGTTTGGTGTTGGCAGCTGCAGCAGTGCAGAACAGCATCTGGCTTGAGGCTTCAGCACTTGCAGGTCAAGCCTAGTGCTGCTTGAATGTGGAGCTCAGTCCCCATCCTACACTGCTCAGGCTGCTCTGTGTGTGTGTTGTGATGGGATCTTTCACTGCGCGCTGTACAGAACCTTGTCGGGTATTCTGAGACCCTGGACCGTTTCCATCCCTTGGCATCAAAACATTTCAGCAAACACTGATGTTCTTGTTTGTTTCCTGTGCAATTGGACAGTTGAAATCTGTGGAGAATACATTAACATACATTGAATTCTAGAACAGATACTTAGCATTTTTCCTGAAGGATCCTGAAGTGCTTTACCAACTCTTTCATGTGTCACAGCACAAATGCAGCTGCTTTTGTTTCATGCTTAGATGTCACTCAAGATGGAGGGAGAGAGTTTGCCCAGGGAGATCAAATAAACCTGTCCGTGCCCCCAAATGCATTGCTGTGTACCCTGAACCGTCCTACTGCCCTGTAAGGAGAGCTGTCGGATGGGTGTACGAGGATGCTCGCTGAGCTGTTACTACTGCAAAACTGTCTGGATGATTGGTTACATCACAAGGTTTCTTTGCAGGACTAGAGAGAGAATGTGAGCAGAGAATCTTGTTGCATAAACCCGGAAAATGGGAACAACTGCGCTTGATCCCCCTCTGTCCCATTCTCCCTGGAAGAAAGTGTCTCAAGAGTTACAGCTGACTTTATTCCGCTAGTGGCAGAGAAAGCCCTCAGGCTGAGGGGTGACATCTCACATGATTTGCATGGTCCAGTTACACCATCCACATTTGGAGCTCCAAGAACAGGTCCACAGCTCTTTTTGAACCAGCTGGATGCTCTGCCATGCCATTGCCTTGAATTTACTTCCTCCTTTTCTCCTGAAATGAAAAAGCTTCCAAATATTCAGGGTGAAAACTGATAAAATATTCATCTATTCTTAGATTCATTAAGGCAGTGTAATTGGATGTAGGCGCTTCCTCCACTCCAACAGTGCTGTCTCGCTCCTGAGCCAAGATTCATTTCCACGGGCAAGAGGATGCTTTGTGCTCTCTCTCCTCCCAGATAACGGATATATGAATCATAGGAACTGGGGAGTCACTGAATCCTTCAGGTTGGAAAAGACCTGTAAGACTGTCAAGTCCAACCATTAACCCAGTGCTGCCAGGTCAGCACTAACCCGTGTCCTTCAGCACTACGTTTCCATGGCTCTTCAGTCCCTCCAGGGATGAAGACTCCACCACTGCTTTAGAGGCCAGAAGAAATATTTCCTAATGTCCAAGTTAAACCTCCCTTGGACTAACTTGACACCATTTCTTCTTGTCCTTTTGCTCATTGCTTGAGAGAAGAGACCAACCCCCTCCTCTCTCCAAACACCTTTAAGGGAGTTTCAGGTGTGAGAAGGTCTTCCCTGAGCTTCCTTTCCTCCAGGTTGAACACCCTCCGAGTTCCCTCAGCTCCTCCTAACAGACAGTCACCACTCTGTTACTGTCCCATCACCTGTTTTGCTTTGACTTCGCTCACTGATGCTGCTTTTACACCGGTGCAGGGCAGGGATTTGCTAATCAGGGCCATAATCAGCCTCCTGCAGATCTTTTGTTTCCCAAATTGGTCTTCTGTGGTTTCCTCCTCCTGTGATTTCTTTCTGGTCCTGTTTAACAAAGCTTCACCCATCCCAGTTCTCCCCTCCACCTTCCCCTTTCTTTAAGATGTGTTTGTGCTTTTTTTCCCCCCTTTTGTAATTGAAACAATCTCCAGCTCCTGCTGCGATCAGGATTTCTCTGGGTGCTTTCAAATTGCACAGCGAGAGCCATTTTGTCCTAAAGAGCCTTAACTTGTAATTTCCACTCAGTTGAAGGCCTTCAAATGCAAAAGCTGCTTATGCTGTCTGTATGAGAGGCTACATAGCATGCATGCCAGCCTGGAAAGGCTGAAACTCCACTTTGAGAGCTCAGGAGCTGCTGAAATTTGCTCTCTTGAATCTACAACCACCAGGAGGGTGTCATGGTCTGGAGACGTTGTGGTGTGGGTTCTACCCATGGCCATGCTGGACATCATCCTTACCGCACCTGACGCTTAGAAATAAGCTTGGCATGGTAAAACATCCACTGGTTGTCACTGATGGCTGCTCTTGTGTGTTTCATAGAAACATAAAAGGGACCTCAAGGATCAGTCACCTGGTCCAGCCTTTCTTGGGTGAAGCATGTTGGTGGCAGAATGAACTGCAGACAAAGCTGGGTGAGCCTTAATGATAACCTGGGACAGAAGGGCAGAAGGAAGGTTTGTGATACCTCAGCAGGTTTGAGACCCTTAACTTTACTGATGAGCGAAGAGGAAGCTGAGGGGAGACCTCATTACTCTACATCTACCTGAAAGGAGGTTGTTATGAGGCAGGTGTTGGCCTCTTCTCCCTAGTGACTAGCGATAGGGCAAGAAGAAATAGGGTCAAGTTGTGCTAGGGAAGGCTCAGATTGGATCTTAGGAAAAATTTCTTCCCAGAAAGGGTGAGGAGGCCTTGGAACAGGCTGCCCAGGGTGGGAGTAGAGGCATCATCCATGGAGGTGTTCAAAAACCAGGTAGATGTAGAGTTTTGGGAGATGGTTTGGTAGGTTCGGGGCTGTAGGGCAGATGGTTGAACTTGATGATGTTTGAAGGTCTTTTTCAACCTTGATGGTGATTCTGTGATTCTCTAATTCTATGATTCTGGAGCCCACACACCACAGGTGGACTAGTGTCTGAGGTGTGAAAGCAGGAGGAGGGCATGAAGGAGCTGGAGCAGGATGCCAGCACCTTTGCCTCCGCAGGAGCTGCCAGGCAAGCGCTTGACTGATTTTTATGTGCCAGCTGTAACTGATTTTGCAGGCTGCTGTGTTTAGTGAAAGCTGCCCTACGAGTGATTCCAGTTTATTCACAGCTCCCAGATTTTGGAACCACTGTCACTACAAAAGCAGATTTAGTCTGGTAAGTAATTTCTGGACAACATCTGGAATCACAGAGTGCTAGGGAGAGTGGTTGTGCTGTGTGGCAGCATCTCTGCATCTCAGGTACCACTGGATCACTTTTGCTCTGGGAATATCACACAGAAGCACTGATGCTGTTCAGTTTTGGCAGGAACAGTCTGTATATCACAGCCTCGTGAACACATGGGTTCTCTGGGCTGGATGGACCAAGTTAGCTGGGCAGTGCCGAGTTTGCTCACTGTAAGAATCGACAGCAACATGTGAAATGATGGGAGCTGGAGAGATCAGGCTTGGAAAAAAGCTGTTTATTGGTAGTGCTCACACAGCTAATGCTGGGATCGTGATCCTCTTAATGTGCCGTTGATGCGGAGTGTGGTGTCCCAGCAGGGCAGCACTTGCCATCAGCCTGTCTAGAACATCCTGTGGCATCTGTGACATAGCTGCAGAGGTGCTGATTTACTCCTTCCCTCTCCTGTGTATGAGCAAATAGCAAATTAATAGAGGCTTGCTGGGGGAGCTTGTACTTTGGCTGGCTGCAGGAAGGAAAATCTTGCTTTAGGAAATGGTTTCGAGGTTGTATCAGCACGGGCTTTGGAGAAATCCCTTCAGCCTCTGAGGCTGTGTGATAAATTTCACATCGGTGAGGGAGGGGGCTTCGCTGTCACACCCCTCCTTTTTCATTCTTCGGTTGCTGAATGCCCGTAAAACTTGGTGTTGGAGGGTGCTGAGAGACTAGTTTTAACTTAGGGAATAAGGGAAGCTGTCCTGATCCTATTTGAGGTGGCCCTGTGGATCTGCACAAGGGGATGAATCATCTCCTGATGCTCTCATTGTTATTGTGCTGTCACTGTGATTATGTTGCTGCAAATGGTTAGGAAGGATTTAACTTTGCTTTCCTTTGAAACTCCAAAAGTGATCCTGTCAGAGGTGCTCAGAAGTTGTAGATGCAGCAAGAGATGTCTGAAGCAGATTGTTGAAGCAGACAGAAAGTTGAAGCAGCGCAGTTACCCCCTCTCTGGCACCAAAGCAAATCTTGATGGTTCTGGTACAGGTATTTTTTCCCCCACCATAAAAACAGATCCAACTCGACACATGACAGAAGTGGTGGAGGCACTGGTTCGTTAAAATTTACTTCTGTTTCCACTTCTAAGAGTGTTAGCACTGCTGAGCACTAAGAGACAGCTTGAGGAAGAAGTAGAGGGTTCCTGCTGCTCATGCAGAGCAAGGCTGAACAGTCTTGAGTTTCATATATACTCAGCACTGGTGAGGTCACTCCTCAAGTACTGGGTTCAGTTTTGGGCACCTCAATACAAGAGGTGCTGGAGTGGGTCCAGAGAAGGGCAGCAGGGTTGGTGAAGGGTCTGGAGAACAAACCTTGTGAGGAGCAGCTGAGGGAGCTGGGGCTGGTTAGTCTGAAAACGGGAGGCTGAGGGGAGGCTTTCTTGCTGTCTGCAACTACCTGAAAGGAGGGTGGAGAGAGGTGAGAGCCCTGGGTTTTTTTTTATAAGGACATCCAGAAGTAGGTGCAGGGAATTCACAGTGTGTTTGTTTGCTTGGAAGTTCTCAAGGCAGATTTCCTGAATTCTTATAATGTGAGTGTCCAAGAAACCACACAAGCTCCGAAGTTGCATTCTGTTACGGCAGTTTCTTATCCTGAAATTCCTTGCTGGGTGCTGGCTTGTCCTCAGCAGCAGAGTAATGTTTGAAAACTAGAGAAAAATTGTAAGAATCGAAGGGTTCAGCAACCACCGGTACCTGAAAGCCCTTTTTGTTCCTCTTGATTTACTTGCAGGTACCCATAGAACCTGATTTGAACTGTGAATTTGATTTAGAAGATGCTGAGGGTCTGCCATTCTCATGACTCAGTTTCCCCACATCTTTCCCCAAAGGTCTTTATAAAACAAAGGAGCATCACTCATAGAATCCTAGAATCATGAGGGATTGGAATGGACCTCGAAAGATCATCCAGTCCAATCCCTCTGCCACAGCAGGATCACCCAGACCAAGTCACAGAACAGGGTATCCTGCTGCTGGGTAACCCTGCATACTAACACTGAGCATCTACTTTTGCCCTTTGTAAATTTAATTAAGACTTCCAGAGGGCTCTTCCTTAACATCATGAGATGAGGGGAGGCCCTGCCTGTTTCTCCTGATATACTTGGTTTCTACCCCAGGTTTATCAGCAATTCTTTCCTCGATCTTCATGAAAAGCACTCTTGCCTCAGTGTCTTAATACTCTGGTTAAGTCCACCTGTTTTAACATCCTGCCTGACTTGACATGCTTGCTACCCAGAAGAAAACAGGAGAGTGACCTCCCTCTAACGTCCCAATTCATACAGCAAGAAGAAAGAAGAGTATGGATTACACTTTGGCTCTTCCTTTTGAATGTGGGTTGATGGAATTGGTCTGTTACTGCTCCCCAAGGCATCCTATAACCCTGTAATGGAGGCACTGGACATAAATAAGTGTTTAAGCAGTTTAGCTGGAAGTCTGGGTCTTCACCTTTGCCCCTTTCTCTCTTCAGTCTCCGGTCGTCCGTCCTGCCTGGCACTGTAATGATCCAAAGGGGTTTGTATCTTAGTTCCACTTGGCTACCTTGGAGATCTTTTCGACCAGCTTCCCTCTGGACTCTGTACAAACATTAGAACATGTTTGTAATTACTCAACCTCAATGGTGCTTGAAACTGAGCCACGGTCTGCTGTGTCAACAGAGGGCTTCAAGTGGAGATTGTAGAGGCCAGAACAAAGGTTTCCAGCTCCGTGCTGCCCACAGATCTGCCTTACTGCCTGTTGTTCTTCCTCCCGGTAGCTGCTCTCCTTGTGTATTTGTCCACCTCCCTGTGTTTGATTTGGATTCTGTAGGCAGTGAACAAGTTGAAACAGACCTTTCAAGTCCTGCTGCAAGTTCCTGCTAGTTTTCCTTTGTGTGCTTGCATCAACTGATTTAGGGAAGAAGAATCAGGGGCTTCATGGGTTACTGGACATCTGCAGTATCACTGGGAGTCTGAAGATTTTTGTGGTGCCCTCGTTGGCAGTGCTGTGTTTTTTCCTAGAGCAGACTGTTGCAGAGGCAGCTGGCACTATCATCTCTCCTTCACCCTTGTGTTGTCCATGGGAGAGGAACAGGGAAGCATAATTTGACTTATTTCAGACTCAGTGGCAGTCCTATTTCTGCTGGGTCTTTCCCAGCTCTGAATTTCGTTTTCTCTGCAGCAACTTTATGATTTGCAGTAAATACTTGGGAGCAGGACACTATCATCTGGTGTCTAAAGACCTCCTTGAAGTGAAACGTGAGGAACAAGTGGAGTTCCAGCAGTGCGTGGGGAGCTCTGCTGGGGCTGCAGCAGATGTCAGAAATAGCCTGTCTCTGTGGTCCCACCTGGCAGCCAAAGCAGCAGATTACCCTCTGTGTTTGTGGTCAAAATGAGCAAAATACATCAAGGGCCAGTGATTTCACAGTGGAGTCAAACGAGAGAGCAGTGGAGCTGAGGATTTCAGAGGGGAGAGGTTGGCAAAGGCTTGTTTTGTTGTCTTCCAGTTTAGTTGTCCCATGGGCAGCGCTGTGAGTGCCAGACCTAATGAAGCCTGGTGTCCTGGGGGCTTGTGTCTCACGGTTGGCTGCCCTGGACCCCACGAGGGTGTTGCAGGTCTGTGGAAGGGTTTTTCTGTCACTTAGAGGGTTTCTGCACAGATCCTTCAGTGTCCAGGAAAGGAAAGGCTCACACTATGATCTTTCCCAAAGGATGAGAGAGGACCCACGACCTCCCTTCAGCATCAGTGTGATCTTCGGTGAGCTCAAACTGACTTTAAAGACTTGTATCTTGCCTGGGCGCTCAGCATCACTTCCCTTTACTTCTTTAAATCCTTTATAAACACACATGATCTTCAACATCCAGGTAGCAAACTTAGAAGTCATCTATGCTTACCATGCCCATCCTTGAATAAGAGGAAAGAGAGGAGGTGGCTGGTGTGGAGGGTGGGATGGTTGATTCAGCAGCCACCCAGGGTGCCAGAGCTACTAACGAAGGGTGTTGTTATTCAGAAGAGAATTTGTTCTTCCTTTTAGAGCTTCAGCTGCCAATGCATAGTATTAGAAGCCCCTCAGTTTGAAACCCAGTGGAGTATGACTCTGGCATGCTGACCATAGAGGAATCAAGAGCACCTTCTCCCCCCACGTCTGTTCATATAATCATGAAGCCTGCGGTTAAGACATTTTTGCAGCGTTGTCAATTCTGATTATAAAGAAGCTGCATTTCTGGAAGATGTAGGAGCAAAAGCCCCTTGCTCAAGGATTCGAGCTGACCGCTTGTCTCCGTGGCGGGTGAAGAGGCCACTGGCCAGCTGGAGCAGAGCAATAATGATTTTCTATTTCTGAAGTGCCGTTGGAACGGTGGGGCTGTGAGAAAGAACTTCCTTCTGAAGGTTAATATTTCTGATAAACTCCAAAAGGACTTTGCAGGGCTGATCATTTATGTGTTTCCTGTTTGAACCCCTTCCTGGATAGATGGGAAGGCTGGAGGCAAGGGGAAGGCATCCCCTTGAAGATGATTAGGAGAGGTCTCAGGTGTAAGGAGAACACAAGGTTTATTGTCCACCAGGGCCTAATAATGTTGGACCTGAGCCTTGAGTTGGGTCTTTGAGAGCAGAGGGAGCAGCTGCCTTGACATCTGTGCTTCTCCTGAGGGTTTGCCGAAAGGGCTGCCCAGGGCAGTGGTGGAGTCACCATCCCAGGAGGGATTTTTAAATGACCTGTGGACCTGGTGCTGAGAGACATGGTTTGGTGGATGAGGCTGAGGGAGGAGGGATGTCTNTGAGAGCAGAGGGAGCAGCTGCCTCGACACATCCATGCTTCTCCTGAGGGTTTGTAGAAAGGAGATACAGACATGGAGAGGACACGCGGGTGGTGGCTGTGAGAAGCTGAATGAAACAGATATCTAAGCAGGAATGGAGAAGCTGGGTTTTAAATGAGAGTGTGGGAGGGTTAGATTGGATCTTAGGAAGAAATTCTNAGAGGTGGGTGTTAGCATCTTCTCCTTGTTGACTGCTGGCAGATGCAGGCAATGGTCTGCAGGTGATGCAGGGGAGGGTTAGATTGGATCTTAGGAAGAAATTCTTTCCAGAAAGAGTGGGAAGCCACCGGAAGGGCCTTCCCAGGTTGGTGATGGAGTCCCCATCCCTGGAGGTGTAGAAGAACCGTGTAGCCATGGTGCTTCACGCCCTGCTCGAGTGGCAGCAGGGAGGGGGTCAGGTTGTGTCTGTCAGTCTCTCAGGGACTGAGGTTTTTTGTTGGTGTGGGGGTGGTTGGACTCAGGGATCTGAGAGGTCTTTTCCAACCATGATTATTCCGTGATCCTGTGATGTGACAGTGCTGGGTGGAAGGTTGGATTTGATGATCTTAAAGGTCTCTTCCAGCCAACGAGATTCAATGATTCTGTGGCTTTCATTCTTGAAAAGCAGGGTGTAAGGAGCGCAGAGACCTGAGATGTCTTCTACTATGTGACACCATCATTTCAGGCAGGGGGAATGGATGGATGCTTGGTGGCACCAGCAGTTGTAACCTGGTGTCTTCAGAAGAGCTTTGAGAACTCGCAGCAGCTGAGCAGCACCGTTTCCTCTTTTCACCATAGGCTTTCGGCATGCGGTCCCTGTTTGAACGTGGCATTCGTCTGAAGTATTCATTAAGATGGGAAATGATTTGCATATTATTAGCATTATTACACGGAAATAAAGCTGCTGCTGGTTCTTCCCTCCCTCCATGTATCTTTCATCAGCCGCCTTTTATAACCGCTCCGAATCCTGTTTGTTGTGTGACAAACCGGGCTGATAAATCTCGTTACTCACTTGAATGGCTGGGAGAGACTCACTGCACATTACTGAATTTAGTGAATTATGTAATAAATGCATAATTAAAATTAAAACCCAGAGCCTCTCGCGGAACCTTAGAAAACTCCCTTCGCGATGAATTAGAGGGAAACGTACGTGGCTATTAAAATTTTAAGCCTAATGACTGGGATTTATTTTGAATCAATATTTAATAGGCTACCTATAAGTTCCTTCCAAATCTCCTGTAAGGAACAATAAGGTGGTGGTTTTCATTGAGCTTCGTGGTGTAAATATTTGATTACAGAAAGGAAAACTCCCCTGAGCACCCACCTCACGTGCTCAAGTGTTTTTTCACCCATGGCAAGTGACTACTTGGAGTTGGCTCTGCTCAGGTCTTCATCCCTTTTGAACATTGGGGTTTGCTGAAGGAGAATCACAGTCATAGGGAATCACTTGCTCTAAGGCAGCGCTGCCTGGTTGTTGGGTGGTTGTTCATATCTCCTCCTCAAAGTAGTCCTGCAGTGCTGGCTCTGGCAGGAAGGCAGAGTGCTGTCAGGTTTCAGCATGAGACGCACTGAAAACTTTCTCTGTGCTAAAAGGGGCTTTGGAGCTGTTTTCTGGTGCCTGGGGAAGAGCAGCGATGTTTTGAAGTCAAGACAGCCTGCGAGCCCCCGTTTAATTTGGAAGGTTTGTCTCTTAAGTCCAAATTGAATGGAAGGGATTTGATTCCCCTAAATCCCCCCCACCCGCCACATCCCCAGATTCTAGAGAAAGCAGCTTGAGATCGCAGTAAGAGAATTAACACAGGGGTTAAACTTACAATAAGAAGCAGCACTTGGAAAATGCCTATTCAGATGCCGTTAAGGAAATAATAGGATTAGTTCTTGTCGTGTCACTGTGATTCCTCAAAGTGCCGGCTGCGTGCCGGCACACGTTTGGGCTGCCGTGCTGGCCTGCCCGTGAAATCGGGGACAGTCGAAATGAAGATGAATTTTCTTGCAGGCGATGCCTTCTGATGGGTTAAGCCAGTTCCGTGTGTGCAAACATCCGACAGATGAGTAAACCGCTAGTAATCCCACCCCTTACCCCCACCTCACTGGTGTCACTGGGTTGATCTTGATTGCAGCTGGGAGTGGGTTTTCCGTTTGTGGAAGCAGATTTCATTACACTCATCTATAATGAACATAGTAAGGTTCTTCTCTCCCCCTCTGCTCTGCACTGGTGAGACCGCATCTGGAGTGTTGTGTCCAGTTCTGGGCCCCTCAGTTCCAGAAGGACACAGAGCTGCTGGAGGGTGTCCAGTGTAGAGCAGCGAAGGTGATGAAGGAAGGAGAGCAGCTCCCTGATGAGGAAAGGCTGAGGGAGCTGGGGCTCTTGAGCTTGGAGAAGAGGAGGCTGAGGGGGACCTCATTCATGTCTATAAATCTGTGAGGGGTGGGTGTCAGGAGGATGGAGCCAGGCTCTTCTCAAGGTCATCTGGAGATAGGACAAGGGGCACTGGGTGCCAGCTGGAACAGAGGAGGTTCCCTATCAATATCAGCAGGACCTTCTTCCCAGGGAGGGTACCAGAGCACTGGAACAGGCTGCCCAGGGGGTTGTGGAGTCTCCTTCTCTGGAGACCTTCCAGACCCATCTGGCTGTGTTCCTGTGCGACTTGGTCTGGGTGATCCTGCTGTAGCAGGAGGATTGGACTGGATGATCTTTCAAGATCCCTTCCAATCCCTAATGATTCTGTGATTCTATGTTATCACCTGCTTTACCTCTTACTACATGTTTTTGGGGAGGAATTTATTTTTCCAGTGTGTATGCATATTCATGTATATATTTTGTAATACGGAGAATGCCTATATTAATCCAGAGAATGTCTATATATTGTATATATATATATAAATATATATAACATCATATGTAATATATTCAATGCCTATATATTGTGTGTATCTAAATGTTTACTATAACACAAGAAACTAATATTTAAAACATTATTTCAATAGTATACACTTTATTGCATTATATATTATCTTAAAATCAACATAATAAATAGAAAGATATTTTAACATAGTGCTATTTAAACTATTTTTCACATATAAACAATAATCTCCCATTCTGTGATATAAATGATATCTTGCAATATATGATCTAAAATATAAGATACAAGCTAAATCATATAAATTATGTGCTATAATAGACTATTGTGCGTGTAGTGTGTACATATATATACATTATGTATAGAATTTATATATATGTATATATTTATATNTTTATTTATTTTTGTTGTTTATTTTTAATTATTTATTTTTAATTATCTATTTTTGTTATTATTCATTCTCTTTAATATTTAATTACTTATTTAATTTGGGGGAGGGGGGTTATTTGTATTTTTTTCACAGTTCATCATCATCCAAACCTCCCGCAAGGCTTCAGGGTTTCATGCTTTGTGTTTCGTGTTGCCTGCCATTCCATAATCACCCATGTGTGTCTTTATTTTTAGCTTAAGCGAAAGAGGTGAAGCGTTAAGGCTGAACTGGGTTTGTTTTGACATCATCTGATTTCATCATAGAAGGTGCTCTAAGACATCGTCTCACTGAGAAACCTCCAGCTAAATGGTAATAAGCGAAAGAAAGGCTTCTGTTGCGCTGTCCTTCTTCTGTTTCTCTGCCTTCAGACACAACTGCTGCTTCTTCACGCAGCTTCTCTTCGCTTCTCTGCAGGGTTTACTTTGCTCTTCAGTCCTGGGGGGTTCCCTAACTCCAGTATGACCGGAGTGCTGGAGCATCTGCCTTATGAGGAGAGGCTGGGAGAGCTGGGGCTGTTCAGCCTAGACAGGAGGAGACTGAGGGGAGACCTCACCAATCTTGCAGTATTTAAAGGGTGCCCATCAGGGTAATGGAACCAGGCTTTTCTCAGTGCTGCCAAGGGGCACTGGACACAGATTGGAGCACTGGAGATTCAATTTGAACTTAAGGAAGAACTTTTTCACAGTGAAGGCCACAGAACTGTTCAGCCTAGACAGGAGAGAGGTTGTGGAGACTCCTACTCTGGAAACATTCAGAACCCACCTGGATGTGTTCCCGTGGGATCTGCTGTAGGAGATTCTGTTCTAGCAGAGGAATTGGACTAATTGATCTCCAGAGGTGCTTTCCAGCCCCCACCATTCTATGTTTCTCTGAAAAGCCAGTTCTTTGGGAGCAGAGGGGAGGTCAGGCAGCATTTTACCAAGTCAAAACCCACGAGTACACACCATCTAAATCTTCCTACAGGCAGCTGAGGGGCCAACGCAACAGATTTGTCTGTAAATTCAAGCAGCAGAGGAAACCACGTAGGTGGATCTTTCACTTCATGTATGTTTGAGAGTGCCACCCAAGTACTCCTTGAAGATGGAATTTAAGAGAGAAGCAAAGAAGCAGAAGTTGCACAGACTGCTTTACTACTGATTTGCTGTGGTTTGGCTCAGGGTCTATTTAGGGGCTGTGTGTGAAGCTCTTGAAAGAACTTGCTTCACATTTTGTAGTGACAGATGCGTGTGGTTCACACTGTCTGGCAGTAAGTACTCATTCCAGATAGATCCGTGTGTGTTGTGCATGGGGCTACTCGAGGCTAATCTGTTCAAAGTGGGTAATTCCCGGTTCGGGAGGACAGCAACAGATCACATTAGGGAGCTTGCAGTGCAAGACTAAAGAAAAAAGACCTCTGAAAAGGAGTGAACTTACAAGAGCTGCACTGGATGCAGAAAATTACAGGCTAAACCGCTTCCAGTTCTCAGCTCCCCAGTGCAAGATGGACAGGGAGCTACTGGAGAGAGTCCAGCCTCTGAGATGATCTGCCTTATGTGGAGAGACTCAGAGAGCTGGAGAGGAGGAGACTGAGGGGAGATCTCATCAATGCTTAGAAATTTCCAAAGAGAGAGTGTCAGGAGGATGGGACTAGGCTCTTTCCTGTGGTATCCAGTAGCAGGATGAGGGACGCTGGGCACAAACTGGAACAGAGGAGATTCAGTTTGGACATAAGGAAAAACTTTCTTCCTGTGAAGGTAGCAGAGCCCTGGCCCAGGCTGCCCAGAGAGGTTGCAGAGTCTCCTGCTTTGGAGACATTCAAAACCCACCTGGTTGTGTTCCTGTGGCATGTAGGTGATCCTGCTCTAGCAGGGAGGTTGGTCTAGATGATCTCCAGAGGTACTTTCCAGCTCCTACCAGTCTCTGATTCCATGCACATGAGAATTTTCTTATCCACACCAGGGAACTGTGTGTGTGTGTCTGCCTACTGCACCGTGTGTTTGTCATTCTAGTGCTGCTTCTTGCATGAAGTGCCTCACTTCTCTCCTCTGTAGCTGGTCCTTTCTTACTAACAGGAGCTGCTCTCCTAACAACAAGTGCTTTTCCCTGTTAGATGTATTTTTCACTGTTACATGTCTTTGGAAAGGCATCCATTAGAAGGGAGTATCGATCAGAGCGCAGATACCTGTGTGACACAGCGCATCTGCTTACAGCTAATCGTTACTTGAGGTGGTCAGACAACACATCCAACAGTTCATTGTTGGGATCCAGCCTTTTGGAGTCGGGAAACCCCTGTGAGGGTCGATGTACACTCGGGAAATAGACTGTTCCTTCTGCAGAACTTCAGGGTTTAACAGTTAGCCGTGTCCTTCTACCAGCACAACTAAGGGTGCTCTTACAGCGTGTCATCCCATTTAGATATTCCCATTCCTGTCCCAGTATAAGGCACTGTTAGGAAACTGGTCACTCCTGCCTGTACAGTGATGGCTTTTTAAAGGCTTTGGGGTTGTTGCTTTACCCTGCAGGCATTTTTATTTTCCAGCTGACTTTATCTACAAGTTAAGTGCCCAGGCTGAGCTATTTGTCTATGCTCCTTCCCAGTTGACAGTCCCCCCAGTGATTCCAGCTTTGATGGCATTCCCTCCTCTCTATAACTCCCTGAAAGGAGGTTGGAGGGAGGTAGGGGTTGGTCTCTTCTCCCAAAGAGCAATCAAAAGCATGAGAAAGTGTCTTTGAGTTGTGCCAGGGGAGATTTAGGCCATGAAGAACAATTTCTTCCCCAAAAGGGTTGTCAAGGACTGGCCCAGGCTGCTTGGGGCAGTGATGGAGTCCCCATCTCTGGAGGGTTTGGGATGGGATCCCTGGGAGGCTGCAGTCCTACTTCTTAGTGTTGCTGCTGTCAGCCTGAATGACCACATGCAGAACATTCTTGAAACCAGCTGATGATTCAAGATGCTGTTTCCAGTCATCTGGAAAACCCAGGAGAGCTCTCTGTTGCCAAAGCCTTACAGAATGGGGAGAAGGATGAAAACCTCCTTTAGGGTAAAATTCCCTCTTTGCTGAAATTACTGGAAAAAACCTTGGTCATTGGCTTCTTTCTCTGGGCTTATGGGCTTCTTGATTCAAGTCTGCACTCTGTGTGTGAGATGTTTATCACTGGGATGCCCTACGCAATAGGTTGGGGATTCCCTGAGCTGCCCCTCACCAAACCCCGAAGACAGGTGGGGCAGTGGCACAAATAAGCTCAGTTTCCAGCAGGACTATCCCTGACAGCTCTCAGCCTCATCCCAGTGGGATTCCACTCCAAAATGGTGCATCTAAATACAAACCCAAAGCCCTACAGCTATTGTTGGGATGCCAAGAATTCCCCTCATTTTATTCGGTCAAGAAAATTCCTCCGGCCCTGCTGATTTTTAACTCCAATAAATGAGAGCATCAGGGGACACCAAGCAGCTAAAGATTCCCGTTGTGCTTAGAAGCAGGTTTTTGTCAAGCGAGTCAGTTCCTGTAGATCACAGTATTTTCATTTCAATTTCACCGTTGAATCTTTAATTAATAATCGATTAGTTTGAACATTATTATTTATTTAATATTTTTCTTTGTTTTTTTCCTTTTTTTTTTAGGTCTGAAAGGTTTTTATGGGTGGTGAGATTTTCCACTGCGTGGAGCGATGCGTATCACTTACTCTTGGGAAGGAGTGGATGGGTTGGTTGGTTGTTGGGTTCTGTTCCGTTAAGTTGCTTGTACTTCCCAGGCAGAGTAGCCCATCTGGGTGAGGAGGATCTCTGTGTCTGAACAGAGCAAGTGGAACCAGCCCAGGGCAGGAAAAGATGCGGACGAGCTGCCACAGACAAAAGCAGAGGGGAAGGGGAGGTTTTGGCTGAGGTCTTCTTCAAACTGGAGTGGTGTTGAAAGTTCATTGAAAGCCTTCATGCGGTGGACCTAGTGCAGCCTCTTTGAGCAGAGACTAAAGGCTTCCACGGAGGGGACTGGGGTGGTGGGGATTTACTTTGCCAGCAATGCTGCTTCAGCTTGTCTTAGCTTAACCTTTACAGGAGGGACTGTTGTGACAGGACAGGAGGTGGTGAGTTTGCACTAAAAGAGGGAGATTCAGGCCAGACAGAAGGAAGATACTGTTGATGCTGAGGATGGTGAGAGCCTGGCCCAGGCTGCCCAAAGAGGTGGGAGAAGCCCCATTCACCACGGAGGACATTCCAGATCAGGTTGGATGGGGCTCTGAGCAACCTGCTCTCATTAAAGATATCCATGCTCAGGGGGATTGGACTAGATGAGCTTTGAAGATCAATTTAACCCAAACCAGTCTGTGATTGTGTGAGTTAATGAGATTGCTGCTGTGGTGTGGTTGACTTGGGAGACTTCCCCATGCTTACCCATTGAAGCTGAAGCAGCATCTGCTGGCACAACGTGATCTCACAGTGCTAAGGGTTGTGAAGCCTCAGGTGAGGTCCAAACACCCTGTAGCACAGTGGGGACCTTTGCTGCTGGCTTTGGTGTCACTGGGATTTCACCCCTTGGCCAGAGAACTGAAGCATGCGTTTCATTTCCTCCTGTGCTCAGGTCTGTCCCTGTTCAGCAGAGAGCTAAATCCTCTGCCTGAGTACTCCCAGCCCTCTGCCAGGACAGGGGAAGGGTTGGTTATCATGAACTGAGTTTCAAGGATTGCATGAGCCAGTTAGGGGGGAAAAATTAACCTCCCCTTGATTTTCCATATATATATCTCTATGTAAAAATAAAAGTATCCCAGGATTTCTCCACTGAGATCAGTTGACATGTGGATTGCATGGATGGAGTGCCTCTGTGCTGAGGCTGAGCCACATGAGGCTGGAGAAGAGCTGGCTGAGAGGAGGTCTGGTCAATAGCTAATGGGTCCAAACTCTTTTCACTGGGACCCAGTGACAGGATAAGGGCCAAGAGGCACAAACTGGAACAGGGGAGGTTCCACCAGTAGGAAGGACTTCTTTACTTCAAGGGTGGTTGGAACAGCTGCCCAGAAAGGTTGTGGAGTCTCCTGCTCTGGAGAGATTCCAAACCCATCAGGGTGTGATCCTGTGCAGCCTGCTCTGCGTGACCCTGACCAGATGATCTCCAGAGTTCCCTTCCAACCCCCACCAGTCTGTGATGTCATCCTGCTGGTACCCGAGTAGACAAACCATGCTTTCCCATCACTGCAGACCTGCTCTCCCCAGCCATAGGATTCCTTTAGTAAAACCCATTAAAATAACCCTAGTCTCCGGGATATAAAACTTCTGTTTCCCGTTTGCCACCCTTATAAAAGAGAAGAGAGGTTGTAAACTTGGAGGTTCCTGCGTACCCAGAGTTCCGAAAACTCCGCCGAAGATTAAGCAAGTTACAGAAATCAGCTTTGATCCCTTTCTGACAGCACAGGATTATTCTGCATCATACTGGTTTTGAAGTTCATCTCTAATCCAGTTTTACACGTCTCGGGGGACTGGGCTTCTTATGACTTCATCTGCAAAACAGTTGTGTGGTGGAGCCGCTGATTTAGAGGTGCTTCACTCGATACCAAGATTCAATTTGCATTTCCATTACTGCATCCCATTTCAGCCTGCTCTGAATCCATAATGTCACTCCTTCTTTGCTCTACGGCTTCCAAAGGCAGATGGAGCATCAGTGTACTCGTGCTACTTTATGTGATTGCCACACACTGAGCTGAACTCTGTATTTCATTGAATGGTTTGGGTTGTAAGGGACCTCAGAGATGATCTAGTTCCATGGGCAAGGACACCTCTCACCAGACCAGGTTGCCCAGAGCCCCATCCAACCTGGCCTTGAACACTGCCAGGGGTGGAGCAGCCACAGCCTCCCTGGGCAACCTGTTCCAGTGCCTCAGCACCCTCACAGGGAGGAATTTCTGCCTAAGACTGAACCTAGATTTCCCTTCTTTTAGCTTGAAACCACCCCGTTGTCCTGTCACTGCAGTTTGTACTCCGTTCTTGAAAGCAACCACTTGTAACTTGTGTGTAGATCTTCAGGCTGCTGTATCACACTCACTCACATACCAGAGGGTGTAGAGCAGCCAGTGTGGATCACACTGCATGGAAACAACAGACCTGAAACAGGATTAAACCAGAATGGAGGCAGTGAGGAGGGGTCACATTACTGGTTTCCAGCAAACGGGAAGGTTTGACAGGTCAGTGCTGAGTTTTTATAGTAATGCACTGCGTTCTATCCGTGATTTGTAAAACCATGAGCTTGCTTTCTAATAAACGTGTTGGAAAAGAACCTGTGTGTGATCCTTTGAAGCACCTTTCTGCTGGCAGCACGTTGGGAGCGCTTCCTCCTCTCACACGCACTGGGGGCGGCGGTGGCAGAGCGGTTCAGTGCGTGAGCTGGTTTCGGTGTGTAAGTGAGGCGTTGAGAAGCAGCGGCGTGTTTTACTGGGGTGACAGAAGCTTGGTTGGAGCTCTGTTGGGTTAGCACCCTCACCAGTCCCTGTGGGAGCGTTGAGGAGCTGCCTGCTGGAGGAGCAAGTATTGGATAGGTCAGAAATACCGGTCCAGTCCATGTCTCTCCATCCAAAACCAGAGATCTCAGTGACTTTGGTAGGAGCAGGTTGTCTCCTGAGGGCAATACTCTTGAGTTCTATGGACTTGGTACAAGACTTCTCCAGTGTGAGCTGAGTTACACTGTTCCTCTCACTCTGAGCTGCTTGTGGAGCATCTGCATCGGAGCTGCTCCTTGTGGCTGAGCTCCCTTTGGAGAATGGGCCCTTGAACAACCCACAGCCATCTCCAAACAATGGTCAGGGTGCTCACAGCAAGCTGGTAGCCTGAAGCATCCGCCTTCCTGGAGCCCCAGAGTGCTGCAGCACTGTACTCCTGATTGCTGTGCTGCTCAGTGTGCCCTGTGCTGTAGCTAATGTGGCCTGTCAGGAGCTTTTCCTTGGCAAACGTCCCTGGAGCCATGGAATCGCAGGGGTTTACACACCAGGGCCAGAGTTAGAAGTTTCCAAGTTGCTGGAGAGTATCTCTTCTAGTGGGAAGCCCAGGAGACTCCAGAGTTGAACCTCGCTCGTGGTGCCCTGTGCCCTCACCCGCTGCCAGGCAGCAGCAGTTCATTTTTCTGAAAGAGTGTGGACAGTACCACGAGGAGGAAAGTCCATCGGCCTTTCTAGGAGACAGGGAGGGCAGGAGGAAAGGGGGTAAGCGGAGCCAGCTAAAGATGAGCCGCTGTGTGCTCAGCTGGCCAAGAAGGCCAAAGGCATCCTGGCTTGTATCAGCAATAGTGTGGCAAGTAGAAGTAGGGAAGCGATTGTCCCCCTGAATTGGCACTGGAGAGGCCTCTCCTTGAGTACTGAACCTTGGGGTTCAGTTCTGGGCACCTCAATACAAGAAAATCCCTGAAGCAGCTCCAGAGAAGGGACCATGGTTCAGGAAGGGCGTGGAGAAGAAACCTCCTGAGGAGCAGCTGAAGCAGCTGGGACTGAAGAAAAGGAGGCTGAGGGGAGACCTTATTGCTATTAACAACTACCTGAACGGAGAGTGTAGAGAGGTGGGGGTTGGTCTCCTCACACAAGTAACAAGCCATAGGACAAGAGGAAATGGCCTCAATTGCACCAGAAGTTTAGGTTGGCCATGAAGAAAAAATTCGTCCTAGAAAAGATCCTCAGGCCTTGGAAGAGGCTGCTAGGGAGGGGGGTGAATCGCCATCCCTGGATGTCTTTCAAAGCTGTGGAGATCTGGAGCTGAGGGACAGGGTTTAGCGGTGGCCTTACAACCACTGGGTTAAGGGTTGGACTCTCATCTTGAAGTACCTCTGTGCCCTTTTTTCCAGATCATCTGCAGGGTGGATGATGCTGCAGTAACTCAGTGTGGGCAGACGCTTGGAAATAGGGGGAATATCCTGCTTTTTTCTGAGCAGAGTTGCTTGGACAGCCTGTGCTAGTGGAGTGTTCTGCACTGGCAGCAGCTCACTTAGTGCCATGGTGGGGTAAAGCCCAGGTCCCTCATGAAGACACCCATCCACCTTCCCCAAAGCTGCTCCTGGCAGAGAAATGCCAGTAATCATAGAACCATAGAATCCTCACGGCTGGAAAGGACATCTAGGATCATCAAGTCCAGCCCTCATCCCGACATCTCAACCCCAGACCATGGCCTCAAGTGCTCTAGCTACTCGTTCTTTAAACCCCTCCAGGGATGGTGACTCCACCAACTCCCTGGGCAGCCTGAGCCAGTGCCCAACCACTCTCTCAGGGAAGAACTTCTTCCGAAGATCCAATCTAACCCTCCCCCGAAGCATCTTGATGCCATTTCCCCTCATCATATTATTAGTGATCTGGGAGGAGAGGCCAGCAGCAGCCTCACTACAACCTCCTTTTAGGTAGCTTTAGAGAGCCTTAAGGTCTCCTCTCAGCCTCCTCTAGACTAAATAACCCCAGTTCCCTCAGCCTGTTTTCCAGC
>VZRI01010395.1:168885-182878 GCA_013397515.1 Upupa epops | reverse complement strand
CCCTTTGGCCTCAGCCCATCGCTCCAGCCTGTCCAAATCCCTCTGCAGTGCCTCCCTACCCTCAACCAGATGGACACTGCTGCTTCAGTTCCTGTCACCTGCAGATTAACTGAGGGGGCATTCGATCCCCTCATCCAGGTCATTGATAACGATGTTAAACAGGACTGGTCCCAGCACTGAGCCCTGAGGGACTCTGCGTGTGACCGGTCACCAACTGGACTGGACCCCATTCACCACAACCCTCTGGGCTCAGCCAGCCAGCCAGTTTTTAACCCAGCAAAGAGTCTGTGAGCCCCCAGCTTCTCCAGCAGAGTGCTGTGGGAAGCAGTGCCCAGTGCCTGACTGAAGTCCAGGTAGACAACATTCCCTGCTTTTCCTTCATCCACTGAGGGAGTCACTTCAGCAGAGAGGGAGATCAGGCCAGTTAAACAGGACTTGGCCTTCATGAACCCGCGTTGCCCGGGTCTGATCCCCCTGCACTGATGGGAACCGGCAAATGTAGGTGCGGGGTCTACATGGAGGCAGGGGAAGGTCTGTTCCGAAGGGTTTGTATGGATAGGACGAGGAGCACTGGGTTCCAGCTGGGAAAGGAGAGATTTAGGCTGGAGATCACAACAAAGCTCTTCACTGTGAGGGTGGTCGATGGCTGGAATGGGCTGCCCAGGGAGGTGCTGGGGGCCCCATCCCTGGAGTCATTGAAGGTCAGGCTGGATGGGGCTCTGAGCAACCTGCCTTAGGTTGAGATGTCCCTGCTTGTGTAGGGAGGTTGGACTAGATGACCCCTGGAGGTGCCTTCCAGCCTGGAACTTTCTATGATTCTATGATTTCACATCACCGTGCAGCAGAGGTGGGTTTGGAGATGTCTTCTTCCGCTCTATCACAGCTTTGTGCAGACCTTCACGTGCTCCCACTGCCCCAAGCACCTTCTATAAAACACTTGAAGCTATTTCTAGGTAAATCAAGGCAGGAAAGTCGGTTGTGAGGCCAGCAGAGTGACTTCCCCCTTGGCAGTGGGGTTCCTGGGTGATGCTGTAGCAGGATGCCGCATCCTCGGCCGTCTGCTCTGTATCCTGCCGAAGGTCTTCAAGAGATCTGATGCCCTACTTAATTCCGAATGTTTGGGGGTTGTTCTGGGGTTGCTTTGGAGTTGTTTTTTGTGTGGTGTTGTTCTCATCACTATAGTAGAATTATTTTTACACCCCTTCGGGTATCACCTGCTTTTCTAATCTTTCTATAATTAAATTTACAAATCCGCTTTGGAGCCGGTGATGTATAACCCCCCCCGAACGGGATCCTTTGTGCTTTAACCTATATTTATGTTACTTTTATTCCTTCTGGCAGTAATTATCCTGGCTCGAGGCCTGGGTTTAATCCAGAAGATGCTGAACATGCTTGATTTCATTTTTTTAACCCCCTTTCTCTGTGGCAAACTCTCTCTCATCTCATGCAGAGCAGAGCGGGGCGTTGTACAAACCACTTCCTAAGGAGCAGTTTCACTGCTCCCTGTTGTAAGTCATTTGCAGGAGGAGCTGTAGCAGAGGTGAATCGATCCTGTGCCTTAGGAAGGAGAAACAGCTCGGCCTCCATCGTGGAGGTGCCTGTCTGTGTCCGTAGCTGATGATGCAGCTTTCACTGCATGGCCAAGGGTTGCATCGCTGCTCCAGGGGAGTTTGCAGCGTCGAGCTGGAAGAAGGCTGGGAATGTTCTAAAAGCAGCTCCTCTGCTGCTTCTGTGGGGTGGTGCAGCCGTGCAGTGGGGCAGCCCTGATGCACCACGTTGTTAGTTGTTAGGCTTTAGGGATGGAGAGCAGCCCAAGGACTTGTCGGTGCTGCTGGGTGAGAAGCTGGGCATGAGCTGGCAGTGCTCTCTCACAGCCCAGAATCCAGTCATGTCCTGGGCTGGGTGTCCAGCAGGGTGGGCAGCAGGTCAAGGGAGGGGATTCTGCTGCTCCGCTCTGGTGAGACTGATCCCTGCAGTGTTGGGGCCAGCTCTGGGCTCCTCAGTGCAGCTGAGACAGGGACTTATTGGTGCAGGGCCAGAGGAGGCCACTGAAATGCAGGGAGGACTGAAACCCCTCTGCTGTGAGGCTGGGCTGGAGAACTGAGTGTTCAGTCTGCAGAAGAGAAGGCTCTAGGGAGCCGTTCTTGTGTCTTTTCAGTGCTTAAAGGGGCTGAGAAAGATGGAGCCATCCAAACCTAAGAGATCTCGATGACCTCAGAGGAAGAAAGTTGTCTCCCAAGTTGTTTCAAAGGCAGGGCAAAACTCGTGAGTCCTGTGCACTTGGTACAAGAAGCCTTCTTCAGTGTGAGCTGAGTGTTGCTGTTCTCACTCTGAGCTGCTTGCGGAGCATCTGCATCAGAGCTCCTTGTGGCTGAGCACTTTGGAGGATGGACAACCCACAAACAGTGGTTGGGGTGTCTTCAGCAAGCTGGTAGCCTGAAGCATCAGCCTTCCTGAAGCCCCAGAACGCTGCAGCGCTGTACTCTTGACTGCTGTGTTGCTGGAGCTGCCCGATGCTGTAGCTAACAGGGAGCTTTTCCTTCACAAACCTCCCTGGAGTCCTTGATTTGCAGCCTGTCTGAGCCAAATTCCAGCACGGAGCTACAGAGATCTGCCTGAGCACTGCTGGCTCTTTTCCCTGGGAGGAGGGATCACGGGAATGAATTTGATTGCCTCAGAAAATTAGTGTTGATTTCAGTGAAGAATATTTTATTACAGTGTTTGCGTTGGCATTCTCTTCATGGGGTAATGGCTGTGAGTTCCCAGTGTTTCCTGTGCTTGTGTGTGTTTAATGATTTAATCTAGTCCTTTGGAATACTGGCTCGGAAAAGAGAAAAGAGGGGCTGGCTGCCTGCTCTTTATATCCCATCCTAACACGAAATCACTAGTCCCAGAGGTGGAGCTGCAATTGAAAAGGAAGAAAACCCAGGTCTGAGGAAGAATTCAAACGGAATCACATCCTCTGAAGTAGACTCTGGTCGTGGTGTTTCCTTCAGCTACAGAAGGCAGCAAGGACCTAGTGAGTTCAGGAACCGGGATGCTGGGTGTGGAAAAGTGGGGTTAGGCTGGTTGCTGCTGAGGGGGTGCTCAGGTGTCCCACATTTAGTGCATGGAGCAGCTCAGAGTCACCTCCTGGGGAAGAAAACTTGACACTATTGCCTGCGAATAGAGATGGGGCTTCTGCCGTGGCTTTTAGCCTTTTGCTTGGGCTATTTTAGAGGCAGAAGCAGTGCAGTGCTGTCCAGTATCTCCCCTAGTGTTGCTCTCCAGAATGAGCCCCTTTCTCTCTGTCCGGAGAGAGTCATTAAGGCTGGAAAAGAACACAAAGACCATTAAGTCCAACCATCAACCCGACCCCACCATGCCCACTCAATCATGTCCCACAGGGCCACTTCTACCCCTCAGGAGATCCTTTTAGTTCTGCTTTTAAAACAACGAGCTGACTAAGCCTTTGAACCATGTTTTGTCCTGCCTGGACACTGAACATTCCCCCTTAAACTCACTTCAGTCACCATAGGCACCAGCTCAGCACCACTAAGGTTCTCCTGCCCTCAGGACCCTGCTGCAAGCATGGGGTTAGCTCAAGCCAGGGCAGGTGTTTGGTGGCATCGGGCAGTTCAATCCCATTCAGTCTTGGCAAAGATCAAGTTGGGTAGGAGCTGCTGCTGTAAGCTGTGTGCTCACGAGCCTCCTGTATCCTTGTTTCTAGTGCAGGATGTCTGGTAGTAGAGGTAAAAGACCTCTAGGAAGGAGTCGTGCTGCAAGCTCCCTGCTTTGGCTGCTAACCTGCTCTTGTTAACAACTCTGAGCCTGAAGCTTTCCCTCCTGTCCACTGCTGGACACTCCTGATCAGCAGGAAATGCCTACAGGTGGCTGCACAGCATTAAAAGGCTGCCTAGTGCTCAGGCTGGTGTAAATCCAGCAGGACAAAACCTTGCTGAGAGAGGAACAAGTGGAATCAGATAAAGGCATTCCAGGCAGACGGTTAAAACACTAATGAGGTGCTGGAGCTAACAAAACCAAGGCTAACCCGACCCCGAGCTGCCCAGGTCTGCTTGCAGGGCTTCTGGGCAAAGATGTTGCTGCTTCTGCTCATCACTGGGAAAAGGAATAGGTGATAGCAGGGCTGAGCATCACTCAAGGGTGCTGAGGAGGGCTTTACAGCAGCATGTTTCTGGGTCGGGAACACCAGCCAGGCTGTGTTCCCTCTGGACACCTCCACTTTACAGGAGGAGCAGGGTGGTTGAGAAGCATGAAAGGAGGAGCCCAGATGACTGATCGCCATCATCTGCTGACTTCAGAGTCTCTCCTTGGGCAGGAGAAGGGCTCCTTCATGGCACTGTTGGCCACAAAGCTGTCTGGAGGGGGTTATTTAGACGTCAGTGGTTTGAACCATGCTCTTGACATAAATATCCTCCATCTGCAGCCTAAATATCAGCCTCTTCTTTAAACCAGATGACTCTTGTGGTTCCTCTCAGGCTTTTAAGGTGTAGCTGTTCCCTTTGTGAGCTGCTCTGACAGGTAGAGCTGCCTCATCTGATTTCTACGATGCACAGCACACCCTACATGAGAAAAACTCGTAGGACTCACACAAACCTGTGTAGACATCAGGATCCAGGCTGGATCTGCATGAAATGGGGGGACACAGAGCAGGGCAGGGATGCTGTGAGGTTGTGGTGCTTAGATCAAGGCGCTCTCCTCTTTAATTCTGCTGCAGGACACTTGTTTTCCTTACTGGAGCCACGCGTGTAGCCCAGGAGAGTGGAAAAGGTGAGAAGCAATAAAATCGAAGCTTCCAGAACTGAACAAACTGTGTCTGTTTGGGAAATGCTCGGGAGAAGCAACTTAACCAGCCACACGCTGGTTTCTTTCACTCCTGAGGGCCAGGGGGGAGGTATCCAGATGGAGGGGGGGGTGTTAAGGTGTTGCTGTCCCCATCCCTCTGCCGCACTGCACTCCTTCACCTCAATGGGTCTGTGTAAATGCTGCGGGAGGAATCTCAGCAGCAGAGGCTGGACCATCCTGAACCCAGGGATGTGCAAGAGCTCCAGAGGTTTGAGTTCAGTGGGTGGCTTTCAGAGCCATCCTGAGAACCTCCTGAGGTTGTTCCTCATCCAAAAGCTTTGTTGTGGGTTGGTAGGAATCTGCCAGTAATGCATCGTGGTGGCCACCCCTTGGTGCAGGTGGCATTTGAGTCCTTGGAAACTGAACTGGGAGCATCTTCCTGGGGGGGACAGAATTGACTTGGCTTGGTCAGCTTGATAACTCTTGGCTTTCCTGCAGAGCTGTTGGGGTTTGTCTGTGCTTGCCATTTACTGCTGGGCCCAGCTCCAGACGTGGTAGACACTGCAGAAGAAGTGTCCTAGTCCTGTCAGCATTGTGTGACATGGCAGAATCGTGGACCTGGCATGAGGCTGTGCTGGTGCTCCTAGATTCAAGTCGTCAGGGTGAGGTCCTGCTGGGTCAGTGCTTTGGCTGAGGGAGCTGGGGAAATTTTGACCCAGTTCAAGGTAACCTGAGACTGGGTTTGTGTGTTAGAATTAGACAGTCCCAGGAGGAAGGGACCTACAGCCATCATCTAGTCCAATTAGATGATCCAATGGCTCAGTGTCCAAGAGGAGAGGTGTGAGGAGGGGTGCTCCTCAAGGGTTGTTACTCAGACCAGTTTAACACCTGTGTTGGCGACTTGGACAGTGGAATTGAATGCCCCCTCAGTCAGTTTGCTGATGACACCAAACTGTGTGGTGAAGTCAACATGCTGGAGGGAAGGGAGGCCATCCAGAGGGACCCTGCCAGGCATGAGAAGTGGGCTCGTGCAAACTGCATGAGGTTCAACAGGGTCAGTGCAAGGGTTTGCACCTGACCCNAGGAGAGGTGTGAGGAGGGGTGCTCCTCAAGGGTTGTTACTCAGACCAGTTTAACACCTTTGTTGGCGACTTGGACAGTGGAATTGAATGCCCCCTCAGTCAGTTTGCTGATGACACCAAACTGTGTGGTGAAGTCAACATGCTGGAGGGAAGGGAGGCCATCCAGAGGGACCCTGCCAGGCATGAGAAGTGGGCTCGTGCAAACTGCATGAGGTTCAACAGGGTCAGTGCAAGGGTTTGCACCTGGCCCGAGGCAATCCCATGCATGAACACAGACTGTGAGGAGAAAGGGATGAGGACAGTCCTGAGGAGAAGGACTTAGGGGTGGTGGTGCACCAGAAGGTTAACAGGAGCTGTCAGTGTGCTCTTGCAGCCCAGAGAGCCACCCCTGTCCTGGGCTGCAGCAAAAGCAGCAGTGACAGGTGATTCTCCCCCTCTGCTCTGCCCTTGTGAGATCCCACCTGGAGTAGTGTCCAGTTCTGGAGTCCCCAGCATAAGAAGGACAGAGAGCTCCTGAGATGTAGCCAGAGGAGAGCAACTCAAGTGATCAGAGTGTCAGAGCATCTCCCCTCTGAGGACAGGCTGAGCAAGCTGGGGTTGTTCAGCCTGGAGAAAAGGAGGCTCCCAGGTGACCTTCTAGCAGCTTTCCAACAGCTGAAGGGGGCTACAAGAAAGCTGGGGAAGGGCTTTTTGACACAGGTGGGGGTGAGAGGACAAGAGGAAAGGGTTACAGACTTGAAGAGGGGAGATTAAGGTAGGACATTAGCAAACAGTCCTTTCCTGTGAGGGAGGTGACATGCTGGAACAGGCTGCCCAAGGAAGCTGTGGCTGCCCCATCCCTGGAGGTGCTCAGGGCCAGGCTGGATGGGGCTCTGACTAACCTGCTCTAGTGAAGGTGTCGCTGCCTGTGCAGAGGGGTTAGAACTAGATGATCTTTAAGGTCCCTTCCAACCCTGGCCATTCTAGGATTCTATGGTGCCTGACCACTGCTGCCAGACGGGACACAGCGCAGTGACTCTCAGGACTGTGAAACCCCTGTAGGGTTGACTTTTCCACTCTGCACAGCAGAGCCTGTGGAAGGGATGGGCTCTTTTCTCTCAGTTCCTCTCCAAACCTCATCACTCCCCAGTGCCATCAGTTTACACAAACCTTCACTGGGGACCAGGGAGATTATTTGTACCAAGAAGCTCTTGAGTTAACAGCACCGGGAGCTCAAGCTAAGTTTTGCAGCAGGATCTTGCCGTTCAAAACAGCAGCCTGTCTTCTTTTTGTCTGCCAGACAAGTTCCTCTCACCAAACCCTTAACGGCACAGAGTCACTGGTTCAAGAGACAAGTAGGTTCTGCGACAGAAGTGGGGATGAGTAAGAGTTTCCAGAGAAGAGTTTGAGGTGCTTGTTCACCTGAAGGACTGTAGAGCCTGCAGAACACAAGCAGCGTTGGTGGGAGCAGTGGTTCTCATGGGCCCAGTTCTATTCAGCGTCTTTATTGATGACCTGGGTGAGGGGATTGATTCTCCCCTTAGTAAATTCCTGGATGACACCAAGTTGGGGGGCAGTGTTGATCTGCTGGATGGGAAATGGATGCTGCAGGGAGATCTGCACAGGCTGAGTCAATGGGCAGAGGCCAACGGGATGAGGTTGAACAGGGCCAAGGGCAGGGTTCTGCACTTTGGCAGCAAGAACCAAAGGGACTGAGGGAGGGACTGGAGGAAAAGGCTGATGAGGAGATGCTGAGACATCTGGGGGTGCTTAGCCTGGAGAAGAGGAGACTCAGTGGGGATCTTATCCCTCTCTATAACTATCTGAAGGAAAGTTATAGACANTGGGGTGATGTCAGGTCCTGGGCTGGGCTGGCTGAGCTCAGAGGGCTTTTCCAGCCTTAATAATTCTGTGAGTCTGTGACTGTGTTGGGTGCTCACGTGTGACTGGGCCATGATGGTGGTGGATGGGTGCAGGGCTGGAGTTTCTGCTTGTAAAAAGCTGGTTGTGATGTGAAAGGGAGAGGTGGGACATCCTTGCTCAGGTTAGAAGTCAGAGGGAGATGTCCTCCCATCCTCTGCTGCATGAGGAGTCAGCACTTCTCCCTTGGGACAAGAGGAAACGAGGCCAAGTTGCACCAGAGGAGATTCCAATTGGATCTTAGGAAAAACTTCTTCCCAGAAAGAGTGGGGAGGCCTTGGAACAGACTGCCCAGGGAGGGGGTAAAAGGGTTCAACAAACAGATAGACATGGTGTTTCAGGAGACGTGTAGGGGACTGTAGGGCGAACAGTTGGACTTGATGATCTTGGAGGTCTTTTCCAACCTGGATGACGAGTCTATGATTCTATGAAGCTCGTTCTCCTACTGATGCCTGCTCTGAAGGGCTCATCCTTCCGTCGCTACGAAGGGGCTGCTTTGCAGATTGCAAACGTCGTTGTTAAACGAGTCTTCTTTTTCAAGGGAGTTTCCAAGCCTTTTGATGTGCCAACGGTCCCGTCGAGTGATTTCAGGGGCTACAGACAGAAAATTAATGAAATGTGCCTTGTATTTTCCAAAGGAAAAATTCAAACCTGGGGAGGAATTCCCAGGAGGGACCTTGAACAGCTTTCAAAGCCTTCTGCAGCTCTTCTCCTTTGTGTGTGGGCAGGAAGATTTCTCTCCCCTCCAAACAGGCAGGATCTGCTCTGCAAAATCCCTCCAGGCTTTGCGATACCCTCCAGACCTCTGCTCCCTTCTGATGGTGCCGCAGAGTTATCCGGATCACAGGAAGCCACCAACGGTGTGATGCAGCTTGGTAAAGAAGCTTCGTAAGGCTTCCTTAGCTGTGGTGATAGCTGGGGGCTTCCTGGTGTTCAGGGTGAGAGAACAAGGGGCACTGGGTGCCAGCTGGAACAGAGGAGGTTCCCTATCAATATCAGCAGGAACTTCTTCCCAGGGAGGATCCTGGAGCACTGGACCAGGCTGCCCAGGGGGGTTGTGGAGTCTCCTTCTCGGGAGATGTTCCAGACCCGCCTGGATCTGTTCCTGTGTGACTTGGTCTGGGTGATCCTGCTGTGGCAGGGGGATTGGGCTGGATGATCTTTCCAGGTCCCTTCCGATCCCTAAGGATCTAGCAGTCTCCAGCAGAGCTTGCCAGAGGTAACAGCCCCTGTGAGGACTGGCCACTGAACGGGAAGCAGTGGGCAGACAAGGCAACTTCATCATTTTACCAGGAGCCCGATGGCTGAGAGGACAGCACGGAGATGCTGCCCAAGAAAGCTCAAGCTTCATCTCAATGCAGTTTGGACCACTGACACGAGCAGCTCAGGTTCCAGCAGCTCTCACAGGAATGTGCCCCAGCCGGAGCTGATGCCAAAGCCGGTGTGGCTGTCACTGAGCTGCCAGGTGGGTTTCAGTCCCCGTGGTCCCTTCAGTCCTGGGATTTTTCTGATCCTGAGGTCTCCAGAGAGAACCTCACTAGCTAATGCAATTTGAGACCCATTGCTCAGTGAGACCCTGGGGGACTTCAGCATCAGCTCGTTCCCATGTTTGCTGAGCCCATGGCTTCTGCTGGGAGAACTGCTGTGCTCAGGTGTTTGTTCCCAGCCTCTTACACCAAAATGTATGTTTCTAGTGCAGGAGCACCCTCACGTGTGGCAAAGCCCTGCCTGTCCTCACAGTCAGCACATCATGTGTGTGTCCTGCTGCAAACCCAGTTAGTCCTATGGGGTTGAACGTGGCACCTCCATGGCAGAGAGCGGACAGGCAGGGGAGGAGAGGATCAGCTGGGGAAACCTCTGTAGATGGAGCTGTGTGTGAATGCAAGGGTTGAGTAAGGACAGCCAGACTGGAGTTGTGTTTGTCTCCTCCTACACCTACTCATCGATGTCTACTCCGGGGGAGGAAACCTCAGCAGCTTCAGTTATCTCCGTTAGCTGCAGTGGGAGCCTGGAGAGGAGACCTGGACTGGGTTTGGTGGGCTGCAACCCTTCCTAGGGATCATGTCCACGCACTTTGGTGAAGTCTTTAGTCTGAAGGAGGCTGAGGGGAGACCTTACTGCCCTTTACAGCCACCTGAAAGGAGCTTGGAGGGAGGCTGGTGGTAGAATCCCAGAATCGTGGAATCATCAAGGTTGGAAAAGACCTTCAGGATCATGAAGTGCAGCTGTGGTGGCCTCTTCTCACAAGTAACTGGTGAGTTCCTTCCCTGGAGTTGTTCCAAAGGCGAGTGCATGTGCTCGTGGAGGTGTTGGGTTGAAGGTTGGATTTGATGATCTTAGAGGCCCTTTCCAACCTTGATGATCCAGTGATGCTGCCTTGTCCACAAGGGATGGATGGACTGTAGAGCCATGTGCCACCTCTGAAACATGGTTTGAGTCCAAAGCCAGTGCAAAGCCAGGGGCAACCTGCGATCTGCACACAGGGCAGAGTCACCCAGGCCTGGAGACCCTCTGCTGAGCCTCATGGTGAGGATAAAATGTGAAGGAAGCAAATAGGAGTCTGTTTCCCTACCAACTCTGAATTCAAAAGGAGCTGTGAGCGTAGAGACAGCTGAGCAACAGTGTGCTCTGTGCTCTCCTGCACTGGGCATTGCTCCTTCTGAAAGAGCTGGTTGGGATTTCTTTGATTTTCCATTTAGCAGTGTATTTAGCATGGAGTACTCAGGTCTGGGTGGGAAAAGCCAGGCTGGACATTACTCTCCCATGCGAGTTTGAGGTCAGCAATACCCTTTTCCATGCTGCTGGGCGCTGCACACAGGATAACATACTTGACTGGCTCCTGGGACACACGGACGTGGCATTCAGCTACCCAGAAGCCGGCTGCTAACTCGTTGGCCAGGAGATGTTTGTGCTCTGCCTGGCACAGCAGGGCCGCCTGGGTGTTATTTTTATAGCTGTGTTAAAGAGCTCTGTCGGTGGGGTTCTGTAGGTAGGAGGGAAAGGGTTAACAGTTGGCCTCAAACTAGTTGTTTTCAGGGTCATGTGTGGTCCCATCCACCTCCGGGATGCCCCATGAGCCGATCTCCATGGATGTGGTCAGTGATGGATGTCTTAGTGTCACAGTCTGGTTTGGGTAGGGAGGGACCTGTCAAGATCATCTATTCCAAACCCTGTGCAGTGAGCAGGGACATCTTCACTGAGAGCAGGTTGCTCAGAGCCCCATCCAACCTGATCTGGAGAGTCCTCAGCAGTGAATGGGGCTTCTCCCACCTCTCTGGGCAACCTGGACCAGGCTCTCACCACCCTCAGCAGAAACAATTTCTTCCTTCAGTCTGGCCTGAATCTCCCTCTTTTAGTTCAAACCCATCACCCCTTGTCCTGTCACAACAGCCCCTGCTAAAAAGCAGTGGTCCCTGACACTCGTGTCCTTCTCAGCATCACTTTCCCATTTCAGGTTATCACAGTGTTAGCTGAAGGACTCACAGTTGTTGGCCCTGGCTGTGTCTTGTGCCACCCGTTCCCTGCAGCCCATCTCCATTTCAGTGCTCAGAGGGGTCTCCAGACATGGAGGTGAATATAGATAACCCCTGTCCCACAGCCTAGGCAACCTGCAGTCTTGCTTCACTTAGATCTGCAGCCCTGAACTCAGTCGAGTGCAATGCTGGAAGAAGAGTGCACTGGGTTACACGAAGTCACTTGTGGAGAGTTACTCATCCCATCCTGGATCAGCTATCCCAGTCCACTTGCAACCACTGACCTTCCTGCTCTCCTGTCCTACTTAACAGCTTCTCTCAACACAGAGATAACAGTCCCTCTGGGCTCTCCTGGTCCATCATCATCCCCCAGCCTAAGCAGCATTTGAGACTGGATGTCCAGAAGAGCTTGAAGTGCCTGCTGTGCAGTGTCCTGTCACACAGGCTTGGCTAACAAAGCAAGGGCAACCAGGTGGCGGGAGGCTCAGGAGCCTCTTTTGTTTGCTCGTTGCCCTTAAGAGGCAAAATGATGTCACGGAGAAAAGGTGAAGGCATGAGAACCCTCCTTGTGACATTGCCACCCGAGTTTAGGATGTTAATTGCATAACCCACCTTGCCACTCTCCAGAGCCTGCTCCTCCACAGGGCTGTATCAAACAAAGGAGTCCAGAGCTTGATCAGAGGTTTTCCAGCTCAACTCAGAACAGAACAGAACGGATTGGAAGCGACCTGGAAAAATCATCCAGTCCAACCCCCCTGCCATGGGCAGGGACACCCCACCCTGGAGCAGGCTGGCCAGAGCCTCATCCAGCCTGGCCTTAAACACCTCCAGGGATGGGGCCACAACCCCCCCCCCGGGCAACCCATCCCAGGCTCTCCCCTCTCTCACGGTGAAGAACTTCCTCCTCACATCCAGTCTCAATCTCCCCATCTCCAGCTCTGCTCCATTCCCCCTAGTCCTGTCGCTACCTGAGACCCTAGAAAGCCCCTCCCCAGCTTGCGGTGTCCCACTCTGTGCATTGCAATGGTCTCACTTGGGGTTCCCAACACTTGTGCAGATGAATTAGAGTGACTGGAAAAATAAGGAGGCTGGAGAGTGGCTCAGGCTGGAAAGAACCTCACATCGCCTGTCCCACCCCCTGCCGTGGGCAGGGACACCTCTCAATTAGACTTGGTTCCTCAGTGTCTCATCCAACCTGGCCTTGGATGATTCCAGCAAGGGAGCAGCCACAACTTCTGCAAGTGATGGATTTCAGAGTCTCTCTACCCTCGTGAGATCTGCATAAGGAGCCTTGGGGCCAGTCTTGGGGCAGGTGGGCGAGGGAGCGTTGAGCTTACACCTCAAAGAGAAGGTTCCTTAAGATGCTGAGTTTGCTGGCTGCCGATAGCCTTGGGGATGCAGCCACAGATGAAGAAGTGACATCACTCCTTTTCAACCTCCTGTGCAAGAACTTCTGCGGGGAGGGTAATAATGGCACCAGCTGAACGCAGGACGGGGAGGCACTGGGAGGAAAACGAACTCCTGCTGATAGAAAGAAAAAGAGAGGGGAAAAGAAATTCCAGCTGGGTTGCATTCTGGAAATAGTCCAGCCGTTGGAGATCAGTAGGATTCCAGCTCTTGATGGATCCCTCACGGAGCTTCACAAAGGCTGGAATCTAAAGGGATGTTAATACCTTTTCTCTGGGAGCTGTTTGCCTCTGTTGTGTGCTGGGGGGCTTCACCCTCGAGCCTAAAAATAGGAGTAACTGCTGCGATCCTGACCCAAGGGAACCTGGAGATGATAAAAGCTGGAATCCTCCACGCCTGGAGGTGGTGGGGTGACACGCAAAGAGGTGCCCCCTTGATCGTCATGTGTGATGGAAGAACAGCAGCTAACGCCAGCGAGGGGTGGATGGACTCATTTGGAAACCCAGTGGCCGTCACGTGGGGGTGGTTTCAAGAAGCTGATGCCTCCTCTGGAGGTCTTTAACTGGGTTGCTGTTCACAAGGAAAGGAGGTGACTCTTCTGTCTGAATTTAAGGTGTCCTAGACTCTCTGCTGCTGTCCTCTCACTGTAAATGCCACCAGTCAGGACTTCCATGCTCAGCCTGAAACTCTTTAGCTTCAAAAATGAAGGCTGGCAGCACAATCTGCTGGTGCACGTTGGTCTGAAAGGGGGCATCCCCACCCCTGACCTTGTAGTAGGGGTGGTCTTTGTGCCTGCTGAGAGCCACCAGGATGGTCTTCAACCGCATGTTCAGGCTTTTCCCCATGATGTGGAGATTATTTTTAATCCATGCTGGTGGGGTCAGAACAAGGACTTTGTGACGTAGAAGCAACAGGATGCAAAGAGGTGGGCAGGGGGTAGTTCCATGGTAGTTCCATGGGGTCCTGCTTCAACCACAATCCCTAGATACCATATGGGATGAGCTGAGATCCATCACAGTCCAGGAGACGATATGTCATGTCCTTGCCATGTCTGTACTAGCGTCACCATCCCAAAGGAATCCCAGGCACATCCACATTGCTGGTTTTGATGCCCAGTGGGGCCAAGGACCATTCCCAACAGCCAGTTGGGATGTGACTGCCTGGTCTTGGATGCCAGGACACTTGAGTCATAGAATCATCAGGGATCGGAAGAGACCTTGAAACATCATCCAGTCCAATCCCCCTGCCCCAGCAGGATCACCCAGACCAGGTCCAGGCGGGTTTCAAACATCTCCAGAGAAGGAGACTCCGCAAAGCCCCCAGGTAGCCCCCTCCAGTGCCCCATCA
>VZRI01010395.1:121537-168798 GCA_013397515.1 Upupa epops | reverse complement strand
TGCTCCATTCCCCCTAGTCCTGTCACTGCCTGAGATCCTAAAAAGCCCCTCCCCACCTTTTTTGTAGCCCCCATCAGATACTGGAAGCCACAATGAGGTCACCTCAAAGCCACCTCTTCTCCAGACTGAACAGCCCCAACTCTCTCAGTCTGGCCTCACAGAGAGGTGCTCCAGTCCTCTGATCACCCTCGTGGCCCTCCTCTGGACTCGCTCCAGCACCTCCACATCCTTCCTGTAACAAGGGCTCCAGAACTGGACGCAGTGCTCCAGGTGGGGTCTCACCAGAGCGGAGTAGAGGGGGAGAATCACCTCCCTCAACCTGCTGGCCACCCTTCTCCTGGTGCAGCCCAGGATGCAGTTTGCCCTCTGAGCCACAAGTGCACACTTTAAAAGCAGAGTGGAGGCTGTAGAAAGGCCCCTGGCTGTAGTGTTTTTCCTGGGGCTGCAACCAACCACATTTGTTCACTGGCAGTAAGAAGGATCAAAAACCAAACTAGTGAAGAATCCACAATGGGAGAGGTAGGCTGGGTGATGGATTCATCCCATGTCCTTGTTCTGCCAGGGGCAGCCAGCTGGGGGACATGAAAGTGAGTGGCAGGAGGACTTAGAACTGTCAAGATGCTGCTGGTCAGTGCCCAGACCGCGTTAAGGCTGGCAGATCAGCAGTGACACTAAACCAGCCACGAGGCTGGAGATTTTAAAGCTCTTTGGGGCAGAGTCCTCATGCAGAACATTAACTGTGTCTTCATTAGGTCTGGTAGATGCTACTGAAAAATTAATGATGCACTTAGGGGTCTTAGTTACAGTTGCCTGCTCCGGGCAGTGAGTGAAGGTCCCTGTTGACGGGACCTGAAATCCTGGAGAGCCAAGTGTTGGTTGCTATTTATTCTCTCTTATTTAGCATCTATATTAAATGCTTTGCCACTTCCAAAGGCTTTGCAAACACCTACAGATTAATTGGAAAGTGATTGCTAATTACTTGGGGTGTGGATGTAGCTCTGCTCAACAGGCTGCTTCAAGCCCTGGTGTTTGCTTTCTTCCTGCCAGGACAAGTACTGCCTTCAGCCCCACTTCACTCGTGGAGGAAATCCAAGGTTCAGCAAAACTGCTTTCATAGAGTCACAGAATGGGTTGGGTTGGAAGGGATCTCCGAGAGACAGCTGGTCCAACCGCCCTACAACAAGAAGGGACATCACTTACTAATCCAGATTGCCCCCTCCAGCCTGACCTGGAATGGCTCCAGGGATGGGGTCTCCACCACCGCTCTAGGCAGCCTGTTCCAGGGATCCCCCACCCTCAGACTAAAGAACCTTTTCCTCATGCCCAGCCATTGCCTTTAAACCTTTCCAGAAGGGGTTCATCCCTGACACCGACACTTTTCAACCTGGCTGTTACAGAGCTTACAAGGTTGCTGAAGGTCTGGAGAAACCTTGTGAGGAGCAGCTGAGGGAGCTGGGGCTGAAGAAAAGGAGGCTGAGGGGAGACCTTATTGCTGTCTACAACTACCTGAAAGGAGGGTGGAGAGAGGTGGGGGTTGGTCTGTTCTCACAAGGAACAACTGATGGGACAAGAGGAGATAGCCTCAGGTTGCACCAGGAGAAGTTCAGGTTGGCCATGAGGAAAAACTTCTTCCTGAAAGTGTCCTCAGGCCTTGGAAGAGGCTGCCCAGGGAGGGGGTTGAATCACCATCCCTGGATGTGTTTCAAAGCTGAGGAGACCTGGAGCTGAGAGACAGGGTTTAGGGGTGCCCTTGGGACAGCTGGGTTAATGCTTGGACTCGATGGTCTTGAGGGTCTTTTCCAACCTAAATGACTCTATGAGATGCTCTGCTGGAGGGAAACGTGGCCAGCTCAGCTCAGCTGCTACACAGCCACCTCTTTGGCTGGCACTGGGCTCAGATAATCCCCTGCGCCTCTAAACGTGATGCACATCAAAGCCAAAGTGCACAGAGGAATTCCCCCTGCCCGCTCCAGCCTCCCAGCCCTCACTCCCTCCTTTTGCGTTTAAATGTTTGGAACTGGAGAGGACTGTGGCTGACACAGATTTGTAGCTGTCTCCATGGCTACAGCGACGGGCAGCTCGGCTGTGCAGCGTGCTCATTGTGAAGTTTCTAATTTCAGCGAGGTCGACGGATGCTTTCACTCCTTTTATTTTCTCTCCAGCGGCTCAGGGATGCCCTGAGAAGGATGAGAGCTGTCAGTGATGCTCCTGCCTCCCCCTCCTTCACCAACCGTGTTCCCCTGCTGCAGCCCTGATGTCCTCGGACCAAAAGCTCTGGGAACAAGCCCCCGGTTTTTGAAGCTTTGGGCTTTTTCCCTCCCCTCCCTGTCTGCCCTTTTTCTCTAAGTATTCGGCTCACATCCTTCTTGGCAATTCCCACTGCTTCCTGAATTTCCTCAGAGCTTGCTGAGATTTCATCTCCCTCTCCTGCTGCCTCACAGGCACAGACCTCTCAAGACACAGTGCATCAGTGTATTCAGCCGATGCGGTGCCGGGTGAAGGTCAAGGTGCAACAGGCATTGCTGGCCAGACACACTTCACACAATAAATGACCCCCCTTGCGTGGCTGGGCTGGCAGATTCACAGAGTTCTTCTGGTTGGAAGAGACTTTTAAGCTCATCAAGTTCAATCTTCCACCCAGCACTGCCAGGTCACCACTACCCCCCATCCCTCAGCACCCCATCTCCATGGCTTTTCAATCCCTCCAGGGATGGGGACTCCACCACTGCCCTGGGGCAGCCTGTGCCAGTGTCTGATAACCCTTTCAGTGAAGAAAGTCTTCCTAACATCCAGCCTAAACCTCCCCTGCTGCAGCTTGAGGCCATTTGCTCTTCCATCACTTGTTCATTGGGAGAAGAGACTGATCCCCACCTCACTCCAACCTCCTTTCACATAGGGGAGCAAGAAGGTCTCCCCTGAGCCTCTTCTTCTCCAGGCTAAACACCCTCAGTTCTCCTCTCAACTGCTCCTCAGAGCACTTGTGCTCCAGACCCTTCCCCAGCTTCATTGCCTCCTCTGGACACACTCCAGCGCCTCAGTGTCCTTCTTGGAGTGAGGAGCCCCAAACTGAACCCAGGATGCAGGGTGCAGCCTCACCAGTGCCCAGTGGTACTGGGGACAGTACTGACTGAGGAGAAAGGATGCAGCTTCACACGCGTGCAGTGTCTTGGGTGGAGAAGTGGGACACAGCTGCTGGTGTTACAGGGCTTGTGCTGTTACTAGCGTCTCAAGATGGTTTGACCTTCCAGTTTGACTTTCTTTTCTCATCTCAAGGCAAAACACACCTGCATGCAGGCTTGGGAGGGGATTTTTAGTCTTTGTTTAGTTTTAAAGGTGGAATTTGATGTTCCAGATTAAGATCTAATGCTGCCTCCCCTCTTAAATCATCCTCTGATGGGCTGGAGCACAAAGGACAGAGATTACATCCCCTGTGCAGATGATCTGTTGTTCAAGGGACCTCGTCTGTACTTTCCCACAACAGTGAGGTCTCCCTCTGTCTTCCCTGAAGACAGGCAGAAATTCAGGGGGCAAACTGGGCTGCAGCAGCACAAGTCAGCACCAGGTCCTGGGTCTCCTCGATGACAAAGCAGTAGCCGTGATGTGCTGCAACACAAAGAGCTTTGTGCTCTCTCTTCTAGTCACCCTCTGGAGTGCTGTGAGAGCTCTGCTCTACCCTGCCGGAGTGATGGACCTGTAGGGTGAAGCTGGAGCTGCTTCTTCCAAGGAACATGAAGATGGCTGGGCTGATGGCTGGATGACAGCAGCCTGCTGTGAGGTGCCTGTGCCATCTGTAGGGGATGGTCAGTGCCTGGGCATTGTTTGAATCAGTGTGATTCAGACTCCAACCCTTAGCAGCATAGATCACTGGTCTCCCAGGAGTTGTGTGATCTTGGCTGGTTGTAGGGGCACTTACACAGTCAAGAAGAACTTCAGGTAGTGGGTGCCAGAGTGGGATGTCACGATGCTGCATGACCAGGGAGAGGCTGGGCACAGGCTGTTCTCTGTAGTGGTTAGGATGAACCTGTGTTGTAGCAGACTTGAGACAAAGTCACCGAGTGGATTGTCTGGAAGAGACCTTTAAGATCATCAAGACCAACCTTTAGCCCAGCTCTGCCAGGTCAGCACCAAGCTGTGTTCCTCAGCATCAGGTCTGCAGGTCACCCAAATCCCTCCAGGGGTGGGGACCCCATCGCTGTCCTGGGCAGCCTGTTCTGATGCCAACAGCCCTTTTGGTGAACACGTTCGAATGTCCAGCCTAAACCTGCTGCAGTTGTGGCTCTTCCCTCTGGTATTATCACTCGCCACCAGGGAAAAGAGGCTGAGCCCCTCCTTGCTCCAACCTCCATTGATGTAGATTGCGAAGCTCTCCCCTCAGCCTGTCTTTCTCTAGGTTAAGCAAGCCCAGCTCTGTCAGCTCCTCTAAGAGCCTGTGACCTCTCCTGGGCAGCAGCAACCTGACCCATCACCTACCTTGCTTCTCTGTTTTATTTCAACCCCAATACAAGACTCTTCCATTGGGTTCTCTATGGTTTTGCCTTCTCCTTGTTCTAGGAGCAGGATGCATCTGAACTCTCTGGAAGCCTAGAGAATAGCAGCCAGTATTTCTTGCCCTTAAAGCTTTAAGGTCACCGGCTGGGCTGGATGAGCTCAGAGGTCTTTTCCAGCCTCAGTAATTCTGTGATTCTGTGGAAAACAATTGTTGGGGTGTTTTTGGAGCAGACAGCAGCTGTATGGGGATCACTGAACTCCTTGTAGCTTTTCCTTTCTGGACTGCAAATGGAGAGCAGGGGAAGATGGTGCATTTGAACTCCAGTGCCCCGTGCTACCTTTAAATGTCCTCCATTAGCAGGTCGGTCGGTCGCCTGGCTGAAAACCCCGTGGGTCTGCTAATTGAATTAAACTCCTTTCTGCAAAGCACTGGGCTCTTAAGGTCAATGTGCAATGAAACACGTAGCAGTAATTGAGGTGTTCGCTCACTCGTGTGCGTGCTGCAAGGAGAGATTCGTCTGATTGATGGACCTGGCCATGCGCTCCTCCAGTCAGGATCTGCCTGACATTTCAGTGCGACTGACCACGCGTAGATGTGGCACTGAGGAGCACGGTTTGGTGGCATTGGGTTGAAGGTTGATGAACTTGAAGGTCTCGTCCAACCCTGATGATTCTGTGTTGCTATGGTTCTGTGATACTGTGATTCTATGATTAGGGATGAGCCAGTGCCACCAGCAGAGCCCTAGGTCAGTTGTTCACCTTAGCTCTGTGTGGAAGGTTGGGTTCTGTGGTAGAGCAAGCTGCTCTGCCCTGCTCTCATTCACCTCGGGGGGTGATTTACCCTGCTGTAAGTTAGTGAGTAGTTCCCAGGGCTTTTCTTAGGGGAGAGATGAAGAGTTGACTAGAGGAGAGCTTAAACCCACTAGGGGTGTGGGTAACAAAGCTCTTTGCTGTTGTGGATTGGGCTCTGCAGGAGATGAAAGACTTCGGCTGGAACAAGGACTGAAGGCTGAGGACCAACCTCAGCCCTTCTGTGATTCTGAGATTAGAATGATTATTTGATAATTTGAAGATTCTATGATTCTAAGCTCCTATGATTGTAGCAGCAACAGCTGCCCATTCTGAACGCAGGGACTGTGGTTACACAGGAGGGGATGATGTTGGGTTCAAGCTTACGAGTTCTCCCCACCGGGCATGAGAATGGACCACTCACAAGAAGAGCAGGAAGGCTGTGGGCCCCTGGAGGGACAGTGGGTGGCTGCTGTGCTGGTCTAGCAAGAGAAAGGGCTCTCCTCCTACGGAAAGTGAGCAGGGATCACCGAACCATTGCAAGCAAAGCAAATCCACACTGGGGACTCAGCCTGGGTGCCGACAGGAGCTCTGCAAGTGGCAGATCACATTGGGTACGTGGACATCACCACGCTCTTGTCTCCAGAGCAGCTTGGAGCTGAGAATGGATAAAGCCTGCCTTTGCAGCAGCAGAAAGCCAGAGATCCTGTCCATTGTCTGACAGAGTTTGTCCTTTCCTCACTACCCATAGGCTACAAAAAGGTCATATTATAAGGACAAATCCATTCCCCAGCCGTAGAGAAGGGCTGTTATTACTCTGAAGCAAAACCAATAAAACCAAATAATGCCAGACTTTGCTGTAGTCCCTCTGTACAGAGAGCTCTAGAGGCTTTGCTGCCTCCCTAGGAAAGAAATTACAGTCTTGGGGTGTGTGTGTGTGTGTGTTTGTGTGAACTCTTCTGCTTTAGTAGTTTTTCAGAGTTGGTTTTGGCTTCGGTGTGGAATTTCTCCTCAGGATTTTTTCGCTTGCTTGCTGACATTTTAATCAAAGTATTTTATTTCATGTCTACAGTGCTTAAAAAATAATTGGGAAGGAAAGCAAGGGGATAGCTCTTCATCAAGGATCTCATTTTCCTAACGATCCTTGCTTGGAAAATATCTCTGTTCTGAAAGAAATCTCTGCTCTCCAGGAGCTAAGGATGAACACTCCTTAGCTCCTTCATTAGGAGAGAGAAGTGGAAATGCAGAGAAAGCTCCCATAAAACAAAGAGCGGGATGCTCTCCACTCTTTTACTCCACTGTGGAGACTCCAGCCCACATTCCATCCCAGGAGAGCCACAGAAACCAGGCCTTTCCACAGATGCTGCAGCTCTTTTTGCTGTTTGGCATCTTCTTGCAGGTGCTGGTACCACCACCTGAATGGGGTGTGCTGGCTAGGGTCTGGGGATGCTCACACAATGGCCTGATCTGTGCTGAGTTTGAACTAATGACACTGTTTGTGGTAGTCCCACAACCTCAGGTTGGCTTTCAGACTTGGTTTTGGGGTTGCCATGACATGGCACTGGAACGAGTTGCCCAGGGAGGTTGTGGATGCCTCCTCCCTGGGAGTGTCCAAGGACAGATTGGATAGTTAGGGTTAGGGTTAAGGTTAGAATTTAGGGTTAGGGTTAGGGTTAGGATGGGGCCTTGAGCAACCTGGTCTCGTGGGGGGTGTCCCTGCTCATGGCAGGGGGGTTGGATCTAGGTGGTCTTTAAGGTTCCTTCCAACCTGAACCATTTCTGTTCTGTTTATTCTATTCTATTCTATTCTATCCTATCCTATCCTATCCTATTCTATTCTATTCTATTCTATTCTATTCTATTCTATTCTATTCTATTCTATTCTATTCTATTCTATTCTACTAATTGAGGAACATCAGGGAGGCCCAGCTGATCTTGAGGAGGAGTGTGTGGAGCAGATGAGATTGGGTATACAGACTTCATGGATCCACACCCAAGAACTCACTGCCAGAGCTTGTCTGAGAAACAGCAGGAGAAGAAAAATGTAGTGTGGAAGTGGAAGAAGGAGGGGGGAACCAAAGTGTCTTGATCCCATCCTACCTTGGAGACCATGTTGAACCATGGCACGTTCTTCTGATCTCTCGGAGACATCAAGGGTGACTGGAGCAGAGTTCAGAGGCTGGAAAAACCTCCCTCCCGTAAAATCATAGAATCATTTTGGTTGGAAAAGACCTTTAAGATTATTGATTCCAACCATTAACACAACTATATCAAGCCCCACGGTCCCCCCAAACCACATCTCTGAGGTCCATGTCACAGCCTCGCCACTGCCAGCCAGAGTGGAGGCAAACACAAGGAATTTTAGAGTAGGTTGTAAAGCAGCTTGGTTGGGGCTGTTTCTTCCCACCGCTTAGTTGTGCATCACTTTATAGTGCTCACAGGGCAGTGCCCCCTGATTCAGAAGTGCCTGGTGGACCTGTATTTAATTCCCCACTCAGCACAAAACCTCCCTCATGTCTTTGGGGAGACTTCTCACCTCCCTTTGCTACTTCTAACACTGTCAGGTTGATGGAACTTAAAGATCCTGTGTAAAAAACACCCGTTGCCTTTCTGCACGGGCTGTCGCTTCCCCTGAGCTCCTTAAAGCAGGTGCTGTGGCAAGTCTGGATTGCTAGTGATGTGCCAGCATGCACCAGAGCTTTTCTAGCACCACTTCTTGCAGTTAACCCAGTGTGATTGAGCTCAGCGGTGGCCCAGACCAACGATCCTTCTCCCAGACAATATCTAGGCGTTCTAGAGGGTTTAGCTTGGACCCCTTCCAACCGGCACAGTGCCAGCCTGTTTTGGAGGCCGAATGAGCTTGGCCATATGGATGTGAGCTGTGCCATGCTGCTTGCCCTCAGAGAACTGGCCGTGACCCATTTTGTTTCCTAGTAGAGACGTGGTACGTGTGTCCTGGAGGTGTTGGGTTTGTGCTTTGCGTCGTCACGCTGTGCAAGCAAAGCTGCCCCATGCCAGGTGTCTGGAAGGGTTAGGGATTATTAAATGAGAAAACGGAACCCCACCAGCTGCCACCCCTCCCCAGGAAACCTGTGGTGCCCTCCAACATGCAGGGTCTTGTGCTCATGTGCCCGAGCAGAGACAGCCCCAGATCTAGAGCATCTACAAAGCACCAGGGAAACTGAAGCACGAGACTTCTTTGTCCAACAGGATCCCCCAAGATCCAGATCTTAGAATCATAGAACCATTTTGGTTGGAAAAGACCTTCAAGATGATTGAGTCCAACCATTAACCCAGTTGTCCTAGACCACCCCTAAATCCTGTCCAAAGCTCCAGATCTCCATGACTTTGAAACACATCCAGGGATGGCGATTCACCCCCCTCCCTGGGCAGCCTCTTCCAAGGCCTGAGGACCCTTTCCTGGAAGAAGTTTTTCCTCATGGCCAAACTAAACTTCCCCTGGTGCAGCTTGAGGCCATTCCCTCCTGTCCCATCACTTGTTCCTTGTGAGGAGAGACCAACCCCCACCTCTCTACAGCCTCCTCTCAGGCAGTTGTAGCCAGCAATAAGGTCTCCCCTCAGCCTCCTTCAGCCTAACCAGCCCCAGCTCCCTCAGCTTCTCTTGTTCTCCAAATCCTTCACCAACCTTACTGCCCTTCGTTGGACTTCAGTTTCTTTCTTGTATTGAGGTGCCCAAAACTGAACCCAGTACTGGATCCACTGAAACCCCCAGCCAAAGAGATGCCATTTGGATGCCAGTGACCAAGTTGGGACTGGGCAAATGAAGGGAAAACCAATCTCAGGCACCAGTTCACAGCATAAACAGTAATGCGTCAGGGCTCAGAAGGGCTTGTACAATCCTGCTCCCTCCTTTCCTGTCTGATTTCAAGAGAGTCCTCAGGGTAGATGGGGATCTGCCAGATGGAAATGAGCCTTGGAGTTTGCTGCTGGAGTTTGAGTCTTGTCGGGAACTAGCATCTCATAGAACCATGGAATCTTAGAATCATTAGGGATGGGAAGAGAACTCAAAAGATCACCCAGTCCAATCCCCCTGCCACAGCAGGATCACCTAGACCAAGTCACACAGGAACACAGCCAGGTGGGGCTGGAACCTCTCCAGAGAAGGAGACTCCACAACCCCCCTGGGCAGCCTGTTCCAGTGCTCTGTTCCCCTCCCTAGGAAGAAGTTCCTGCTGATATTGATAGGGAACCTCCTCTGTTCCAGCTGGCACCCAGTGCCCTTGTCCTATCACCAGATGACCTTGAGAAGAGTCTGGCTCCATCCTCCTGACACCCACCCCTCACATATTTAGAGACAGGAATGAGGTCCCCTCTCAGCCTGTTCTGTTGGGAATCTGACTGTTGCTGGAGACAGAACCTGGGGGAGTCTGCCCAGCACATCAGTTCCTCAGATCTTACATGGTTTGATCCAGCCTGAACAATTCAAGACCATTTGGATTTGGAACTCCACTCGGGACATCACTTGAATATTGAAATTCAGTGATAGGACAGTGACTTACAACACACAGCACACTAAAGGTTATACCCAGCTCCGGGAGGGGAAGTGTTGGAGCTCCAAGAGGCTGATAACAGCCCAGAGAGATGACTGCTGTGAGAATTCAGAGCTCAGGTGGAAAACCCACTGAAGCGATAAGCCCTGTCTCAGAGGACATGGCCTTTGCTGAGAGAGCCTGGCTCGTACCTGCCGTGCTGCAGACCACACAGCTCCTAAAATTACCCCTTTCTCCAGCTTTTCCAGCTGTCTGTGTTTACCCGAAACAGCTCTTGGAAGCAGGAGCCTGATTCCCAACGCTGCTTGCAGAAGGCGGTTGGGCTTGATGATACTGGAGTTCTTTTCTGACCCTGATGATTCCCTGATTCCAAGGCATGAGGCGTTCACTGGCATGCGGTGGAGGAGCAGCCCTCCTGGATTAGTGACCATTGTTGCTCTGCTGCTGTCAGTGGTGCCAATGCTGATGGGAAATGGAGCAGGAGGAGCACGATGGGGGAGCTTCACCTGGTGCAAGCTGAGGTAGGAGCTGACCTTAAGGAAGAGTCGAGCTCGGGTTTGGATGTCTGTGAGCAGATGGACATCTCTGACATCAGGTTCTGCTTGTAGAGTACTGGGTGCAGTGTTGGGCATCACAGTATAGGAAGGTGATGGAGAGGGTGTGGAGAAGGGCAACTGGGCTGATTAGGGGTCTGGAGACCAGGTCTGGTGAGGAGAGGCTGAGGGAGCTGGGGCTGTTCAGCCTGGAAGAGAGGAGGTTAAGGGGAGACCTCATTGCTCTCTACAACTACCTGAGGTGAGGTTGTAGTGAGGCAGGGGTTGGCCTCTTCTCCCTAGTGACTAGCAATAGGACAAGAGGAAATGGGGTCAGGCTGTGCCAGGGGAGGTCCAGTTTGGATGGTTGGACTTGATGATCCTGGATGTCTTTTCCAGCCTCGATGATTCAGTGATTAACTCGAAATGGCTGTTTTGCTGTTTGGCAGTTCGTTCAGAGCAGGTATCACAGTGGTGTCCCACCATGTGCACCTCTGCCATGCTGCTAGGTGCTGCTGGTTCACTCACTGAACCTCTCAAGAGGCAGCTGCTGCCAAGCAGAACGAGTCTCCTGCCTGATATTTGCACTGATTTCTTCCTGCAGAGAGAGAGGCTGCCTAGCACAGAGCTAAACTCTGGTAGGAGGGGTTCTCTTAATGCATGTGGCTTCGGGTGAAAAGACAAAGCACAAAGGCTGTCTCTTCCCTTTGAGTGCAATAGGTTGTCACTGCTGTGAGCTTTTGTTCCTATGAGCATCATCTCGTGTCCTGCACCAGCCTCACAAACCCTGTCTCTTGCCCAGATTAACTGAACCTTCACTGTGGTGGGGAGCTCGGTTGTGCCAGAGGATGGGTTTAATCAGCACAGGGACACTTTCTTCCTGTCTCCGTCAGCCCAAGAGCATGGTTTCCTCACTCATCAAAGGAGCAGAGCCTATTCCCTTTCTCCTCATCACTCCTGAACTGCTCCTGGACAGACACTCATTGCTCGAAGCGCTGTTTGATTTAAGCAGAGACAACTTCACACCGTAGTCATCAGTCAGTTCTTGACACTATCAAGGCCTGGGAGATAAAGGAGTGAATTAAAAGGGAAGGGAAGGGAAGGGAAGGGAAGGGAAAGAGAGAGAATAATAATAATAATAATAATCATATAAAAAATCCTTTCCCCTGAGATCTGATTTCATGTTAAATGTTTTCATCTTTGGAGAGAGTGCTAATAGCTGATTGGCACTGCCTGCTCTTTTCACTCCCTCGTAAAACACAGTTGTTCAAAGAGGAAGAGAATATTGTCTTCTGCAGGAGATGGATGGCTGGTAGCTGCCTGGATCTGGCTATGGTGCAGGCTTGCCAATCTACTGTGGGCTGCAGGAAAGGGCGGCTCTCCTCACTGCCATGGTCACAGCTCAAAAATCAGTGTTCATGTGGGGTCTTCTTCCTTGGGCTACCACTTCTCTCTCTCTAGTCTGAAGAGGTTGATAGGAGACCTTATTGCTGTCTCCAACTACCTGAAAGGAGGGTGTAGAGAGGTGGGGGTCGGTCTCTTCTCTCAAGTCACGAGTGATAGGAGTAGAGGAAATGGTCTCAAGTTGCACCAGAGGAAGTTTAGGTTGGCCATAAGGAAAAACTTCCTGGAAAGAGTCATCAGGCCATGGAACAGGCTGCCCAGGGAGGGGATGGAGTTTCCACCCCTGGAGGGATTCAAAGAACAAGTAGATGTGGCCATGGGGAACATGATTTAGTGGGCAGGGTGGGGTTGGGTTGATGGTTGGACTTGCTGATCTTGTAGGTCTCTTCCAACCTTAGCGATTCTATGATTTAAGGGGGGAATGCCAGACAGGGCTGGATAGGAGTTTCCAAGCAATGCCATCAGGTTCCTCTGCAGTGGGGGAACAGCAAAGCCTATCCAGAGGGGGAGGAATGGCAAAGCAGATGGTCTCGCCTGGAAACCACTCCTCTGCTCGTAGGATCGCAGACTTGTGTAGGTCAGAAAAGATGTCTAAGACCATCAAATCCAACCATTGACCCAGCACTGCCAAGAACTTGTTCCTCACTCAGCTGCCACATTGGGTTGTGGTACCATGAGGGAGCAGTGTTCATCCATGCTACTAGTGCTGTTGAATTACAACGTCCCCCAAAGGCTGTTGGCTACACCAGCAGGCAAGTGGAACAACCCAAATCACTGGCCCCTCTTCCTTGTGGTGAGAGCCTGAGCCCAGAGCTCACATGGAGACACGTACCACCTGAATGCAGGTTTCTCAATCTACACCTGAGTCCCATCACTGGCCAGGTTGCCCACTGGTGAGTATCTGGTAAGGTCTGAGTTGCCATCAAGATCCAACTGAGAGTTACTCCATGCGTGAGTGTTTGAGACCCCTCAGGACAACTCAGATAGCAGTAGGTGGCTGTGCATGAAAAAGTCAGCCATGGTGCTGGTGTCCACAGCTGTTTCCATCTGAAAGAACCTCTCAGGACAGTCTCTAGTCAGGGCTTTTACTCTGTAGGCAAGAGGCATGAATGCTCATCTGCATGGCCTCAGATCATCTAACTCATCTTAGGTGCCTACATTAAAGTGGGCTACCAGGTGCCAGCGTCCAAGGGCTGAACTCACTGCTCTCCACTGCCTCGTGTCTTCCACCCATCTGCTCCCAGGTGCCTGTGCAGCCCCGCTCACACTTCATCTCATTTGCAGTTTTCCAGTTCTCCTAAACCCAGAGATTCTGTTCCACGTGCAGGTGGTGTGGGTGGTTCAAAGCTGCCATTAGTCTCCAACGAAGTGTTGTGTTTGGAAGTGAAGGCTTCCGAAGGAGAATAGGACCTTATTTGCTGGGCTCGTCAATCTGAGAACATTCAGGCTACAGGTTCCAGAGGTCTTCCTACCCACTTGCTGGAACTGAGTCCAGACTGTCGGAGTGGTTGGGTACCATCAGGTGTCAGACTGGATCTTACAGTTACAGTGGGAAAATGTCACCAACACATTACTGTAATAATAATTACGTATTTGCTAATGATATAAATATAATAATACTAATTCTTAATTAATTTAATAGCAGTTCACGGGAGGTCTGTTAAGATAAACACTTACACTGAGTGCTTATGTTCAGTGTTGCACAACCTGTTCCCAAGGGATTCTGAGCACTCCATGAATTCAGTGAGTAAACAAATGTTGAGTAGTTTTGCTAACTGTGTCATGGGCCAGTCACGACGTCACTGAACCACAGAATTCTCTTGGTTGGAAGAGATCTTCAAGGTCATCAAGTCCAACCCCTGACCCAGCACTGCCAATAAATTATGTCCCTCAGCATCACATCTCCACGGCTTTTTGATACCTTCAGGGATGGTGACTCCTCCACCTCCCTGGGTCCACTATCCTAATGTTGGGTAACTCTTTCAAGAATTAGAGTGCCGTGGGTTAGTTTGAGTGTTATGAGGTGGAAGGATCCTGTTTGTGTGTGGAGGCAGAGTATTGTTACTAGGAGGAGAGCTGAGTAAGGTGTAGTAGGTAGATTCCTGCACTTAGCTGCTCAGACTGGTTTCCCCATAGTGTGATGAGGAGGAAGGTTGGGATTAGAGAGTCTTTGAATGAAATGTAAGAGAGTGTTAGTCCTGTTGTTGAGAATGCTAGGAGGATGAAAGGCTGGACTGCAGTTCATGTTGTAGTGAACACCCATTTTTGGGATGGGGGTTCATGTCTGAGGTGGTTTTGGAGGACACTGGATCGATTCCTGTTCAGTAGGTAAGGCTTCTGTGGGGTTAGTATGTTGGCAGGAGTCACTACCTTCACAAAAGGGTTTGTTCCTCATGTCCAGCCTAAACCCCTGTTGCAACTTGATCCCATTTCCTCTCATCCTGCTGCTTGTTCCTCCACCCTTTCCATCTGTTTCTCCAGACCAAAGGTATCTCTGCTGGCAGTTCAGCCCTGCTGGGCATGATCCTTGGTGAGACAACGCTGGAGCTGGAGCTGAGTGCTTAACTTTTGGGGTTTTTAAAGCTACATCTCAAGCTTAAGACACCTTCAGCTTAGGCTTCAGCAGGCTCAGGAGTGGGCACTCCTGGTAGCCCCTCTTTTATTCCCAACCTGTACCTCTCACTATTTTCTTGTTAAGAACAGGGTTGTTCACAAAGACCCGGTCTGCTACCTAATAAACTCAGTGTGTTGGCAGGCAGTCGTCTGCTACTTCTGAAGCCAGTGCCTCTATTTCTACTAACACAGGCAACTCGATTTGTAAACAGATAGTTAAGTGGGTGTATTCTGCAGTATAGCAGATGGTCAATACAGCTGCCTTCTCTTCCTTCCCTGCATCCCCTCCTCTACAATTACAGTTCCTTGCAGGTTTTTTTTTTCCCCTGTGAGGTGGAATTGGTTAAAGAAAAAAAAAAGAGAGGAGGGGGGGAAGCATTACAAGAGGGAGAAAATTGCTCAGTGAGCTTCAAGAGGAAAAATTGGATGGCAACCTCGAACGTTACCTTAAAAGCGCTGTGAGAGCTTCCCACACATCCTCACTTGGCTTGACTTTTCCCCGCTTGAGTAACTGGGGATCTCAATGGGACTGCTTGTGTGGGTGGAGCACAACACAGGGAGCGGCTTCCCTCACGCACACCAGCTCGTGACTAATGCCACAGCACACAGCTACAGCATTCCTTTTCCTCTCTGCTCCGTGTAGTTATTCACTAGTCCTTGGGCATCAAGGCTTGGAAGTAACATGAGGAGACGAGAGAATGGTGTGGATAGCTCTCGGAGGGCTTGCTTGCTTTGGGCCAGCAGTAGGATCAAGGTCTCCATCGGTGTTTTCCTTGTGCCGTTGCACTGTGTTACCTTACTGTCTCCTGTGGGATTGGTGATTGGGACAGCAGGGTGACTCTGGGCCAGCAATGTGCTCCTGTGGCCAAGAGGGCCAAGAGCATCCTGGGTGGGATCAGAAGAGGGGTGGTTAGCAGGTTGAGAGAGGTTCTTCTCCCCCTCTACTCTGCACTGGTGAGACTGCATCTGGAGTATTGTGTCCAGTTCTGGGCCCCTCAGTTCCAGAAGGACACAGAGCTGCTGGAGGGTGTCCAGAGTAGAGCAACGAAGATGATGAAGGAAGTAGAACTGCTCACTTATGAGAAAAGGCTGAGGGAGCTGGGGCTCTTGAGCTTGGAGAAGAGGAGGCTGAGGGGGGACCTCATTCATGTCTACAAATCTGTGAGGGGTGGGTGTCAGGAGGATGGAGCCAGGCTCTTCTCAAGGTCATCTGGGGATAGGACAAGGGGCACTGGGTGCCAGCTGGAACAGAGGAGGTTCCATATCAATTACAGCAGGAACTTCTTCACAGGGAGGGCACTGGAGCACTGGAACAGGCTGCCCAGGGGGTTGTGGAGTCTCCTTCTCTGGAGACATTCCATACCCACCTGGCTGTATTCCTGTGTGACTTGGTTTAGGTGATGCTGCTTTGGCAGGGGGATTGGACCAGATGATCTTTCGAGGTCCCCTCCAATCCCTAATGATTCTCTGATTCTATGAGTTGGCAAAATCAGCCCCAAGTGGGTGGGTGGTGGGATTGGGTACCCTCCAATCCTGGGCGCTCCATCACAGATCAGCATCTCTCTCTTCAGAAGAGCCACTTAAATTTGCCCTGAAATTTGCTTTCAAGCTGTCGTTTCTACTGTCCCTTCTACTGCATGTTTAACACCTTCAGGAATGGGCACTTAACCTTTACAGACACATTAGAGCACTGGAGTGAGACTAATCCAACAGTAGTCTAGGGGCTGAACTGGTTTAAGCTACTGCTGCAGCTTTTAAAGCAACCGAGGCATCACCTGTGTCTTTCTTACAGCAGGTTTGGCTGGGGATCACAGTCTGGGTGGGGTCATATTGAAGAGTCCTTTGTCCTTGACAGGTTGTCACTCTCTGCAGTTCCTCCGTAAGACCTAGAGATGCTATCAGTGAAAATAGGATGTGTTAAGCCTATCCAAGCCTGGGTCATCCATGCATTGCCTTTGGAGAGAGGATTGTGGTTCAGTCCTTATCCCCAAAGCTTAAAATATTATAGGGTTGGCTGTCAGGTCTCCTGCCCTGACAGTTGAAAAGAAACCCATTGTGAAGTTTCTGTGCTATTGACATTAGATGCTGCATTTAGCTCCTGGACCATGACATGACCTCAGATGTGAGTAAGGTTCCCCTTGGCAATGGTAGCCCAATCCTATTTGAACTGATTGTTTCCCCAGGTCTGTGAGCATCACCACCTGAGACTGACCTCTTGGGTCACTCAATCAAAATGTCCTGAGTTAACAAAAACCCCTCTCCTTTGCATATAGAGCTAAACAAGCCCTTTCAGCAGAGTAAGTTGTGGGCAGTGATGCACAGGGTTGCACTGATAGGTCACTGCCTGGCCATAGCAACTTGGGGATGGCTCAGAGCAGCACGTGCAGAGCTAACTGCGAGGGGTTCCTGCCTTTTCAGCCCTTTTCCAAGGAGATTGCACTGAGATCATTCCTCCAGTGACTCCATCCATGTTGTTTCATGACTCTCCTGACAAAGCTGACCAGGAATTTCTGAACACAAACTTAGTTCCCTGTCGGAAAACACCATTCCAGCCCAAAATAATCCCTTCTCTGGAAGGATGAGGGTGCTTGCTTCAGCGAAGTCTCCAGCAGGAAGGACCTCTCTGAACTAGTAGTGTGGTGGCCTGGGTACTTACCTAGAAGTTACTGTTTGCAGGGTGTCCCCCATGGTGGGTGACCTCATGGGTGTGATTCGCTCCAGTAGTCCATGCTGTTGTTCACCTGCCATCCTCACACGCTGACAGGACACTTCATGCCATGCTCTGTAAGCTTCCCATCCCAGCAAGGACAGGGCTTGGGGGGTTCACTCATAAGGGGTGGAGGAACCGGTGGCTCCAGCATTTCCTTCTGCTCCAGCAGCAATTAGGAAGATCTGCAAAGAACTGTCACGTGTAATTTTGAGCACTGGAGGCACCTAGGGGAGCTTAGGCACAGGAAAAGACGTGAAAGCACAAAGGATGGTGTAAGGGATCCCTATTTGCAAATATCCCTATCTGCAGCTTGAGCATCCCACAACACCCAAGGGCTGCTCCTTCCTTTTCCTTCCCCATCTCGCTGATGGGGTCTTGCCTGCGGCTGGCACGTAGGACTGGAGCTTGGCTCTAAATCCAACTGGGAAAACAGCAGTGCTTGGGTTAATGCGCCCAGTGGAGGGGTTTGTGGAGGAGCAGGAGGACACAACCAGGCTTTGCTGAAGGGGCTCCCTCGTTTCCTCCATGAGAATTTCTGGCCCAGGATGCTGCTGCCTTGCTGTTTCCTGGCTGGAGCCTGGTTGCATGAGGATGGCTGCAACTCCTTGCTCCTGCCCGTTGCTCTGGCCTCCATCCATGGCTATCGGTGGGCTTTGTGCAATAGCCAGTGCTGCTTGTGCTTCTGTTCCCTGGACCCAAGCCCAGCCGATTTCCCTCCCCAGCCCTCCTTTCCATGAATGAAGTGGAGGGATTTGGCTGGGTGCCCAAACCCTCTGGGCTTTTATCAATGGGATCAACAGTTTGCCCGTGATGATGAGTCACAGCGAGATCCCGTTACCGTTGGTTAGTACCTCGCACAGTGCCCATCAGCCAGCCCCAGCCATGGCTGCGGTTCAGCTCAGCTCTGCAGGGAGTCAGGGGTCTGAGTGGAAGGGGCTTGCTTGGACCCCCTAGGCACATGACTGCACATCCCCTCACACTCACACATGGACACCACCACATGCTGTGGAGGACAAATAGACCTTTGTCTGTGTATGAGAACCTCTCTGATGATACAGGCTGAGGGAGTTCGAGCCGTTCAGCCTGGAGAAGAGAAGGCTCCAGGAGGACCTTATAGCAGCTTCCAGGACCTGAAGGGGCTACAGGAAAGCTGGAGAGGGACTTTTTATTAGGACTCTAGTGATAGGAGAAGAAGAAATGGTTTCAATGTCTTTTTATCATCCTTATCAATGATCTGGATGAGAGGCTCAAGTGCACCCTCAGTAAGTTTGGAGATGACACCAAGTTGGGTGAGACTGTTGATCTTTTTGAGCATAGGGAGGCTTCACAGAGGGAACTGGACAGGCTGTATTGATGGGCCAAGGCCAACTGCATGAGCTTCCACAAGGCCAAGTGCTGGTCTCCATCCCTGAAGAGACTGAAGTCTCCTTTGGAGACCTTTAGACCCGCCTGGCCATGTTCCTCTGCGACTTGGTCTAGGTGATCCTGCTGTGGCAGAAGGATTGGACCAGATGATCTTTTGAGGTCCCTTCAGATCCCTAATGATTCTGTGATTCTATGTTTCTATGAAAAGCTGTGAAGGTGTGGTACTGAGGGTCAGGGGGTAGGGGTGACCTGGCAGCGCTGGGTTAATTGTTGGACCTTATGATCTTAAAGGTCTTTTCCAACCTGAACAACTCTGTGACTCAGTATGTTCAAGCTGGCAGGGATACAAACAGGTAACCCCCCCCAACTTAAGTGTATGTCACAAGGTAACATCCTGTGTGCCCTCTCTTCCTAAGGGCATCCTTGAAAGGCTGTGTTCTCTTATCAGATAGGGCAGGAGAAGGTCACTCACATACTCAGAGAAGGTCAAAAATGTGGGTGTATTCAAGGTCTACAGGATATGTTGGCTTTTCCCTGGTGGTCTCCAAGATAGTTTGGGGTGATGGGCACAGCAGGTAGAGGACTTGGTCCACTACCACAACTGAGAGTGGTGAGATGAGCTCTGAGCCACTTGGCACTGCTGCTGCCCCATCAGTAGCTCAAGCTGGTGTGATCAGCTAGCTCTTTCCCCCTCATTTTGAAATTCAGTGGCTTCATCTATGGCATCAGGCTGTCCAAGATGCATGCTGGACCCTCAGAAACCGATCTTAAAGGTCTTTTCAGTCTAAATGATTCTGTGCTTCTAAACCCAGGCAAGTGGAGGAAAAAGTCATTAGCATTCAATTTTTTTATTATTGTAGTTTTTTTCCTGTAGGTCTTAGAGCCTGGAGGAAAATTTTCCAGTCAAATCTCACCTCAGAGACGTTTTTATTGCTCAGCTTCACATGAGAGGTGCAAAAATCTGTCTCCAGAGCTCTCATGTTTGATTTTGTGCAGCGTCGTTCACCGCAGCAACTGTCACAGCTTTGCTTTGATGTCCTACGTGAGGGTGGAGAGTGGCTGTCAGCAGCAGCGGACCCCTCACATCTTAATACTCACAACCAGGCAGGTGGAAAGAGAGAAGAGACCCATTAGTATCCTCAGCAAAGGGAAGAGCAGCCCAGGAGCATGTAAGCCCTTCCAAAGCACCCATTAGAGAGACTTTATGAATGGCACAGCCTTGGGTGAATCTGTCCTTGGAGTCTGTGCCCTGGTGGACAGGACACTAAAGAATCCACCCTCCCATGGAAAGCAGCCTTGCTTTGCTCTTTGACTCACTGAGCAGTTTGTTTTCTCTCTGCATCAGAGAACCCCGGGACACTGAAAGACATTGGGGTGCTGGAGCAGGTACAAAGAAGGGCAGTGAAGTGTCTGGAGAATTTATGTTGTGAGGAGCAGCTGAAGGAGCTGGGGCTGTTTATCCTGAGGAAGAGAAAGTTGGGGGGAGACCTAATTGGTGTCTACAACTACCTGAAGGGACACTGTAGAGATGTGGGTGCTGTTCTCTTCTCATAGGCTATTAGTGATAGAACAAGAGGGACCAGGCTCAAGTTGCACCAGGGGAGGGTTAGGCTGGAGAGTAGGGAACAGTTTTTCACTGAAGGAGTAATCAGGCCTTGGAACAGGGAGAGAGTTGAATCTCCATCCCTGGAGGTGTTTAAAGATCATTTAGATGTGGTGCTTAGAGATCTGGTCTAGCGGTGACCTTGATAGAGCAGGGGTATTGGTTGGTCTCGATGATCTCAAGGGTCTTTTCCAACCTGAATGATTCTGTGATTTTCTAACATCCATAATAGCAGTAAAGCTGGTGCTGCCTTGATTGTTCACGGGTTTCATTTTCAGCCTCCTCTTGTAGATGGCAGAGTGAAACTGAGAAGGTTTTATGCACCACAGTGGAAGTAGAGTCACACAAAGTGCAATGGAGGGGAAGTTTGTAGGGCAGGGTCTGACACCACTGTCAGGCTCATGGGCTCCATGCCTGGACCTCTGGTTGTCCTTTCGGAGCTTCCCTAAGGTCAGGCAGCTTCAAGGGTACCAAGCTGGAGATCTTCTGAGCCTGGTGCTCAGCACTGGGTACTTGGAAGCTCAGACAAGCTGCCCAGAACCCCAGTGTGAGGAATAAGCAAGACAAGCTTTAGTCCTCCATATCCTGACAAAAGTGTTTGCTTCTCGAAGAAAGATTTCAGAGACTGAGGTCTGTGACGCCTCTTGCCCAGACTTGGTTGCTCAAGGCCTCATCCAGCCTGGCCTTGAACACCTCCAGGGAGGGGGCAGCCACAATCTCTCCATGTAAACAATTCCAGAGTCTCTCCACCCTTGCACTGAAGAGCTTCTTCCTAAGATCTAGTCTGAACCTCCTCTCCTCCAGTTTCAAACCATTTCCCTTGTCCTACCACTAGATCCCCTTGGGAAAAGCCCCTCTGCAGCCTTCCTGCAGGTTCCCTTCAGATATTGGAAGGAAGCTATGAGATCCCCCCAGAGTCTTCTCTTCCCTGGGCTGAACAACCCCAGCTCCCTCAGCCTGTCCTCATAGCAAAGGTGCTCCAGCCCTTGGATCATCCCTGTGGCCTCCTCTGGATTCGCTCAACAGTTCTGCATCCTTCTTCTGTTGGTGAAGAGCCTCAGTGTTTCACCTCTGAGTGCAAGTCTCACCCACCTGGCCTGAGCATCTTCTTTTTACATGGAGAGAACTGTATGTGGGGGGAGAGATTGCATTTCCAGCTCCCACTCCCCAAGCATCTGGTTCCTCTCCCTGGAGAGCAGTGGGATCACTTCATCTTTCCACAGTCCTTCCCACACATCAGAGAAAACCAGATCACTCCCTGCCAGCCACATTCCCTCCCACTCCTCATTCCCCCTGGTGCCTCCTTAGACCCATTAATGTTTTAATCTGGCTTGTGTTTACAATCTCCAGTTACTGCTGCTCAATCCTTACTCCTTGTGTTTAATTCCTGCTGCCCACATGGCTGGTGATTCAGCAGCAGAAGGCAAAGAGTCCTGCTGGGCTTTAGAGTTTCTGGCTTTGAGGGGGGTTTTTTTAGTGATTCCTGAAAGGTTCCTCATAGCTGGGGCCTCATCCTAATGGATGAGCCTGCTGTCATATTGCTGCAGCTCCACCAGGCTGATGGATCACGGGTGAAGCTTCTCCTTGGGAGGTCTCATCACAATCATAGAATCATTAGGGATTGGAAGGGACCTCGAAAGATCATCCAGTCCAATCTCCCTGCCACAGCAGGATCACCCAGACCCAGTGGCACAGGAACACATGCTGAGTGGCATGATCTAGATGTCAGATGTTTAGGTTTACTTGGTTGGTTTTAGGTTGGACTGGATGATCTTTAAAGTCTTTTCCAGCCTCATCATTACTGTGATACTGTGAGACTGTGATACATCCAGGCGGGTCTGGAAGGCCTCCAGAGAAGGAGACTCCACAACCCCCTGGGCAGCCTGTTCCAGTGCTCCGGTACCCTCCCTGGGAAGAAGTTCCTGCTGATATTGATAGGGAACCTCCTCTGTTCCAGCTGGCACCCAGTGCCCCTTGTCCTCTCACCAGATGCCCTTGAGAAGATCCTGGCTCCATCCTCCTGACACCCACCCCTCACATATTTAGAGACATTAAATATGTCCTGCAGCACCTGGATCTTACCCAACCAGCTGCCTTCATGCTGAGGTTTCCCCAAGAGCTGCTCCTTTGCTCTGCACAGGGGCACTAATTGGATTAAAATATCAGCCTTAAGGCTTTAGGATGGCAGCCTCTCCCTCCCCCCAACTGCAGCTTAGTGTCCCTGCGTTATCTTTTCCTGGACGGCATCTGTCAGGACGCTGGGATTATTCACTCTTTGCCATCCACAGAGGAGGATCTGCAGAACACTGAGCTGGAAGGCCCTGGCTCAATGCAAACTTGGAGTCCAGAGCATGAAGGTGGGGAAACTGGCTGCTCTTTGCCATAGGGTTGAGTCAAGGGCTGCTCGGGGCTGAATGGTTGGAGGCAGGAGCAGAGATGAGGAGCACATGGAGGACGGAGGAGGTTGTCTCTATTGCTTTGGTTTGTAAAAGCTGCTCAGCCTTCAGGTGGGGAAAGAGGAGGTTTGGGTGGCTGCAAGGACTGCCCAGTCCACAGGGAAATGGTATTGGATGAATTAATGGAGACACTGCACGTATGGGATGTGGGACCTGTCTCCTGCTTAGACCAGAGTACCTAAAGGAGGGGACTGTGGTCATCAAAGAACCTTCTGTGAGCAGTGCAGATGGCTCCAGTCATTCCACCCAGGAGAGATGCCCAAGATACACAGCGACAACCACTGCTGGAGGAACCCCAGGCTGTAGATGACCTAAGGTGAGATGGCTCACATAAGGAGCACTGGAACCAGTACAAACTGAGGGCATGGCTGTCTGTGAGGACCTGGAGTGCAAAAATGACTGTGTGGAGGGAGCACTAGGGCTGGCACAGTGACCTTATCCAGACAGAGAGGTGACAGCATTACAGAATAAACCCTGTGACAGCCCTAAGACGCAGTCCTCAGCCCTTGTCCTGCCCTGGGCACCCCACAGAGGGGTCCATAATCCAGCATGACCTGCATGGAGGTGGGGAAAAGGTAGCCTGGGCTGAGCCTCTCCTGTGCTGGACATCCCATATGGAACTGGCTGAGGGGCAGATGTGTGGTGACTCCAAAGCTCCTCAGCACAGCCAGCTCCAAACCGTGCGAGTGAGACTCTTTCTCACAGCAGAACCCCCAAGCTGTTAGACTTCTTTCCGACTGGCGCAGCGTGTGATATATAATTGATGATGGTTATTCCTGGTACTTTCCTTGTAATGAAATTTTAATGCTGGGGACAGCTCGGGGTGTGCGTGTTTGTACGTAACGTGCAGCTGCATCCCCGTGCCGTTAACGTCTGTGAATCTGAGCTTCTCTTCACAATGTCAGTGAGGTCAACCCCTTATTTTCCTGGGGCAGCTGTTCCCATCAAAGCCAAGGATCCAAGTCTTGAGGTGGACTCTCTTCCCAACTCATGTTAAAGGATGATTCCATGCGATACAGGAGCCCTTTCCTGTGTGCACTGGGCATTTGGCTGCCCATAAGTAACTGTCTCCATCGCCTTTGGGGCCCATTAAGAAGAATCTGAGTTGGCAGCAGCAGGGTCTCACCCCCCAGCAAGCTGCCTTTCAGTGAGCTGAGCAATTGGGACCCCTGTGGTGTAAACCAGGCTGACATGGATAAAGCGATCTCGCAAACAAATTCCAGCAGAGGCAGTGCAAAGCCTTTTCTGTTCTTCCCTTTCCCCCCCACCTCTGTCTTCCCCCTGAATGGTTGCTCCAAAGAGCACAAAACACTTGGTCTCATGGCAATAATTAGCTGCAGGGGGGCCAATTAACTCCCTGTCCAATGGTTCAAGGTTCACACTGAGCTGCGTTTTCCCCTCCAGTGATTTATTTCCGTAGTCCAGGGCAGGCAGCAGCGTACAGAACTCCCTCGTCCCTGGTGTCCAACCATGAGCTCTGTACTGGGAAGCAGAAAGATTTTGCCTCCAGGTGAGGTTTGCCCAGATGAATAGGAGCGAGGAGAATAAATCCCCATACCCTCTCCTGTGCCTGTGTTTCTAAGCTGAGTACATCTCACCTCCCTGCCAGCATGCTCTGCTCTTACCCCGTTGCCATTCTGTGTTCACTCAGGGGATTCAGTGTTTAGGCTGGACATCGGGTACAGTTTTTTCAGTGAAAGGGTGGTGAAGCCTTGGAACAGGCTGCTCAGGGAGAGGAGTTTGCATCCCTGGAGGTCGTTTAAATGTGCTGCTCAGAGATCTGGGGGAAGTTGGTAGAGTAGGGTTATTGGTTGGACTTGGTGATCTCAAGGGTCTCTTCCAGCCTGAATGATTCTGTGTGGACTCAGGTTTTGGGCCAAGTAAATGAACCCAAAAGATGTCTTTCCAGGACTCACTGCCATGAGTGAGATGCAAGTTTCAACTGAGGATATCCTCTCCACACGGACTCACTGATGGGGAGAGACCATGGGACAGTCTGATTAAGGAGGTCTTCCTTCTCCTTGATGAAAGAAGGATGAAACATGTGCCCTCTCTCTACTTTAGGCTGCTTCCCCTTCTGTTTTCTGCCCAGGTGCCTGTTTCTGTGATGTTTGTGGGGTTGAAAGGTTGGCAGCAAATGGAGAGCTCCTCTGTGTTTGCTCTAACAGCTGGTCCTGGGTCGCCTTTAGGGCTTGCTATGGGGATAGGCTGAGGGAGCTGGGGTTGTTCAGCCTAGGGAAGAGAAGACTCCTGGGGGATCTCGTAGGTTCCTTCCAATAGCTGAAGGGAACCTACAGGAAGGCTGCAGAGGGGCTTTTCCCAAGGGGATCTAGCAATAGGACAAGGGAAATGGTTTGAAACTGGAGGAGAGGAGGTTCAGGCTAGATCTTAGGAAGAAGCTCTTCAGTGCAAGGATGGAGAGACTCTGGAATCGATTGCCTAGAGAGACTGTGGCTGCCCAGTCTCCCTGGAGGCAGCATCTGCCCTGCCTCCTCCCTGGAGGTGTTCAAGGCCAGGCTGGATGAAACCTTGAGCAACCAAGTCTAGGAGAGAGGTGTCTCTGCCCATGGCAGGAGGGGTGGAATAGATGACCTCTAAGGTCCCTTTCAACCTGAACCAGGCAGTGATTCTATGTGGAAGCACTTGTTGCTCCACGCCAAGACCAAGCCAGGGACCATGGTGGCAAGCAGAGCCTTTCCTACACTGCTGGTGGCAAGGAGTGGGATGGGGAGAAAGCCTGTGAGAGCTGAACATTTTCTGGGCTCTTTTTTCTTGCAGAGCTGCCACATTTACTGACCAGAGCAGTCCTGCTTGTTCTGGGGAGTGTGTTCCCTGCTTCCTCCTCTCTGCCCTCATTCCTGGTTCACAGCTGCTCAGTGAGGATGTACGGAGCTGGTGACTGCTCCAGCCTACTCACATGTCCTCCTTCTGTCCCTGAACACTTCTTCATGATCCTTTTTCCACCTGCACTGACCAAAATCCTCCCTGCTCACTTATCCCATCACATGGCCACTTGCCTAGATGTAGTCCTTGCTCACTGCAGACACTCCCAGCAGTGTCCGGGAGGTGACTTCATGTCTTTAGTGGCTGTCTAGCCAAGGCAGCTGGCATTTGAACTGTCCCCTGGAGCAGAAGATGAGCAGCTGAAAGGGTGTTGTGAGAGTCATCATCTAATTTCATTAGTTGATCTGAGTCCTGCTGCTGCTTCAGGCACCTACCCTGACATAGTCCAGGGCACCGATGAATTGAAAGGGCTTCCATCAGGCAGGAGATGAGCTTGGGTTTGCCCAGGCCCTGTCACAGGGTGAGTGATTGATTATTCTAAGCTGTAAGTGAAACAGAGTACCCGAACTGGGGCTCAGTTTTCTCTACTCTTATGCTCCCACCACCATCCCTAGTGCCACCTCTTCCCTGGCCAACTCACACTTACCCAGATGGTCCCTGGCACAGCTCAGGAGTTGGCATGGGGTGGGGACCATCTCAAACAGGCAGTTGGGATGCAGCTGCCCTGCTTAGGGAGGTGAGAGGATGAATGGTGTGGGCATGACCAGGACTGTGGGCTGGAGACCAGGGTCCAAAATGAGTTTATTCCATTGTAATAAGGAGGTGTAACCTCACCAGCAGCTCTGGCCTTCAGCTCTGCAAGGGTTTGTCTCTGCCTTTCCTGCATCCCACCTGCCCTCAGTGTCTATACTTCTTCCCAGGGAGGGTACTGGAGCACTGGAACAGGTTGCCCAGGGGGGTTGTGGAGTCTCCTTCTCCGGAGAGGTTCCAGACCTGGCTGTGTTCCTGTGTGACTTGGTCTGGGTGATCCTGCTGTGGCAGGGGGATTGGACTGGATGATCTTTTGAGGTCCCTTCCAATCCCTAGTGGTTCCATCCTTCTATGCTGCTTCTGATACCCTTGCTAGGAGCTGGGATAAAGATGATCCCCACCTGGCAGCTGTCTTTCGGCTCTAAGTTTGGAGTTTCCTCCAAGCACCCAGGCCGAGGGTGTTAGCTTGGTGGTGGCCCCACGTATTCCCGTGTGGGATGCAGATGCAGCGCGGGCTGTGCTTTGCGCCAGGGTGGGTGAGCACTGCATGGTGGAGAGGCTCCGTGAGCCAACCGTTGTCACGGTAACGAGAGAGTTGGTGCGGAGGCGGAGAGGGGATGCCGAGAGTGCGGAGGATTCAGGGAGGCGGGAGGAGGGGGGCAGAGGGCTCTCCCATCATCTGTCAGTGCAGAGATTCCCCCAAGGTAGAGCCATCTCGCTGCTGCTTTCTGCATTGGGGCTCAGCAGCTTGCTCGCTCGGCTCCTCCCTGCTGGCCAGACTGAAGTTGATGGATCTGTCTGCACTGTTCCTTCTCCGAGTCACTCTGTTCCTTCCTGTAGCACCAACAAAAAAGAAGAAGAAGAATTAAAACCACAGGAGGGTCTTGGTGAGGAAAGAAAGAGGATCCAGAGGTGTATGGAGGAGTGACAGCAGTTTCCCACTGACTCCTGTGGTTCCTGCGTTGCATCTAACATCAGAAAGCACCAACATCAACAGCATCCCCTGCCAACACTTGAGTACTTAAGGCAAATGCAGTCACCCCTTCCTCTGCCGCCTTCAGAAAATAGCACTCTCCCCACATTGCCCCTCATCAGGGAGCTCTGAGAGGTCTCACACCACAGAGGCGATGCAGGAGCACCAGCACGAGGGGCAGGACACAGTCCTGATGCAGGTGCCTCTGTTGCTTTTCTGTTCTTCTGCACCTTTGTTGGCCAAACAAATGGTCCCTGGCTTCTCCTAGGGCGAGGAAGGGATGGACCTCTGCAAAGAGGTCACTAAAGGCTGTGTCTGGCCTTTGCTTTGGTTCCAGGGTGATGATGGCAGGGAGCAGGGCTCTGGTTTATCCTACTCAATCCTGGGTGCTGATCTGAACCCTTGGTTGATGGTGCCTGGAGAAATGTGAGACAAGGATGTGGGGGGCACTTCATTGAGTCTTTAATTTTGCTGATGCAGGAGACCATTGGCTTTCTTACTCTGGCTTGGTCTGCAGCTTCGCATGAGCTACACTGGCTGGTGGGGGTTGGAAAGGACACCTGGAGATCATCTAGTCCGACGCTAGAGAAGGTTCAGGCAGAGTAGCAGAGTGGCATCCACGTGGGTTTTGAATGTCTCCAGAGCAGGAGACTCCACAGCCTCTCTGGGCAACTTGGGACAGGGTTCGCAGAATCAGAATTATTCAGTCTGGAAAAGCCCTCTGAGCTCATCCAGCCCAGTCCAGGACCTGACATCACCACATCAGCTGGACCAGGGCACTCAGGGCCACAGCCAGGCTGTCCTTCAACACCTCCAGGGATGGGGACTCCACCACTGCCCTGGGCAGTCCATTCCAGAGTGTGGTCACCCTTTCTGTGAGGAAGGGCTTCCTAACATCCAACCTAACCCTCTCCTGATGCAGCTTCAGGCCCTGCCCTCCCATCCTGGTGCTAGTTGCCTGGGAGAAGAGCCCCACCTGACTACAACCTCCCTTCAGGTAGTTATAGAGCAGGATAAGGTGCCCCATGAATCTCCTCCAGGCTCAGTCACCCTCAAAATAAGATTTCCTTGTGTTCAGGTGGAGCTTCCCATGTTCTGGTTTGTGCCCCTGGGCACCACTGAGAAGAGTCTGTCCCCATCCTCCTGACACCTGTCCATTAGCATTGATCAGCCCCCTCTCAGCCTGCTCTTCTCCAGCTGAACAGCCTCAGGGCTCTCAGCCTTTCCTCAGCACAGAGGTGCTCCAGTGCCCTCAGCATCTTCATAACCTCCTCTGGACTCTTTTTCGTTCTTCCCTGGCTCCCTTGACCTGGGGAGGGCAGAACTGGACACAGGACTTCAAATGTGGCCCCACAGGGTAGAGTAGATGGGAAGAAGAACCTTCCTCAGCCCACCGGTCATGCTCTCTTTTTAAGGCACCCCAGGAGACTACTGACCTTCTTGGCCACAGGAGCACACTGCTTGCTCCTGGGTAACTTGTGGTCCACAAACAGCACAACTCAAGTGAGAGGTGAGGAAGAGGAGTAGAGCCAGACACCAGGAGAGACAAGAGTGTGGCCAAGAGAGAGCTGCAGTGGCCCCAGCTTGGAGAAGCAGCTGAGATTCATCTGTGGCTGAAAACATCCCTCTGCTGGGACTTCCAGTCAGTCTCTAAATGCAGTGGAAATCGCAGGCATATTTACTAGCTTCCAGTTCTCCATCCTGCATTGAACCTGATGGTGGTGATGGATATTAGGGCTGATTGGACATGGCTTATTATTATTATTACTATTATTATTATTTTGCCAGCCGCAGGGTGTACAACTGGCTCTTGGAGCTCTCTGTCTCTTCTCTGCTGCTCAAGTGACTCCTGGGGACCTGCTCCAATTTAGTCCTGGGGACCTGGAATGACTCCATAGCAGGGTTATAGTTTGTTATTTCGTTAGAGATTTGGGTTTGCTCTGCTTTTCTTTGTTAACCCTTTTTATTCTGGTTTAGAGACAGGGAAAGAAGCCCTGGAAGTGTCCAGATTTGAGCCTCAGTGAGACTTTTTCTGTATGGTCTCTCTCTCTGTGACTATTCTCTCTAGATAGATATCTCTCTATGTACATGTATCTGTGTATCTGCATATACTCAACTAGGAGCCTAAATCCTGACTTGTGGGGTGAGGACCTGACCCAGGCAGGTTGGCAGGAGGGGAAATGTTAACTAACCCAGTGGGTTCAAGGAAGGGGCCGTGGGGTTAGTTGAGCAGTAATTTAGAGAGGGGAAATAATATATAAATAATGAAATAGAGAATTCATTCAGCTTCTGCCCATCTCTTCACCAAGTACAGCAAATAGATCCCTCTTCTTCATCCTACTCCTTGGCTTCATTCACTCAATCTCACCAAGACCTGCCTGGATGTGTTCCTGTGTGACTTGGTCCAGGCGATCCTGCTGTGGCAGGGGGATTGGACTATGGAGGACCCTTCTGACCCCTAATGATTCCATGATTCTATGAAATACACATCTATTCATAAATACAGTGTAAGGAGCACCCCCTTGCTCAATGCTGAGCTGCAGACAAAAGGGGTGGGCAGAGGGAATAAAGGGGCTAATAGGGAAAAGAGCATAAAGGCCAAGCCTGAGTCACTTGGCGGATGCAAAGCTCTTGGTTAAGGAGCTTGATTAATGCCCCTGTTTGAGCTGAGTGACAGCTTTGGGAAGAAGTATGAGGTCATCCTTTTGAAATTTAGGATTCTAGGGAGTGGTTGCTGGCTGGGGTTGTTTCATTCAGAAAGTACTCAAAAACTACATCAAAGGAAAGTTCTTCCTCCTCCCTTCCTCTCACAAAACTCAACCATCCTGCCCTGAGGATTTTCTCAGCTCTGAGTTTGATTTGCAGTTGATTTATTTCAGCAGAAATAGGTTTCAGATGTAGAATAGTCTGGGTTGGAAGGGAACTCAGAGACCATTTAGTTCCAACCCCCTGCCATGGGCAGGGACACCTCTCACCAGATCAGGTTGCCCCCAGCCCCATCTAACCTGGCCTTGAACACTTCCATGGATGGAGCAGCCACAATATCCTTGGGCAACCTGTTCCAGCACCTCAGTACCCTCACAGGGAGGAATTCCTGCCTCAGATTTACCTCAGTCTCCCCTGTTTTGGTTTGAACCCATCCCCCTTGACTACAACTTGATTTCAGCCTGGGATTGAGCTCTTGAAGAAACAGGGAAACTGAGGCATGGAAAGAAGTCCATCTCAGAGCTTTGGAGTCCTTTGATGGAAAAATACCCAAGGGGGGGTTCAGATCCCAGTGTCTAGGAGCAGAGGGTACCCAAACTCGACAGATCATGCTTCTCAATGCTTTTCTATGCAGTGGGTTTAGCATCTGGGTAGGCAGGAAACAAGGAGCCCCTGGGAGGTTTCCATATAGGTTAACTCATGTCTGGGAGGGTCGTTCTCTAGGTGGTTGGTTACGTGGCAGCTCATGGGGTCCATGTGTGCTGCACAGCCCCTTATTTAGAGTTCATTTTTCTTCCATCTCAGCATCTTCTGTAGCAGTCAGCTGGCCTTGTCATCTCTTGGGGTCCCGACAAACTTTACATTTAGGAAACAATCCAAACCCCCGAGCTCCTGACCACTTGTTAACACCGAGTAGGAGGAAACCTTGTGCCTCAGGGCTTTGGGGATGTGGGCTTTTGAAGGTGAAGCTTGCAGGGAAATCCTTGCAGCATCAAGTGCAGCTCCTGCTGATCATAGAGGCAGTGTGCTCGTGCTGCTAATGGGGAAAAAGGGATGCTGTGGGATGCTCGGGGCTGCTTCCCCTCGGTGTGGGGTGGAGAAAGATGTGGGGATAGGAGGTTAGCAATGTGGTGCTCATGGAGAGGGTTGAGAAGGCTTTGTGCCATACATGTGTCCCTGTGGCAAGCAGCTGTTTGGGTTGGGCACCAGCTTTTTGGGTTTCTTTGTCCCTATTAGAAGTGGGTTTTGTGCAGATAGTGCTGATGTGCCAGTGAGGAGGGGTGCAGGGGCATAACTTGGGTGAAGAACTCTGGCATCAACTTGACTGCCCGTGCCCAGCCAGTCCCCCCAGTGTTTGCTGCTGCAGTGGGGTCAGGATTCTTGTGCAGGGAAGCATTCTCTGTTCCAGCGGCGATGCTTCCCGAAATGACCCCATCGCTGCAGGACCGATCCCTTTATCTGTAGCTGTGGTGAGGAGAGGATGGAGGGAGGAGGAGAGAGAGGCTGGGAACTGATTACGTGGGAGGCAGCAGCAGTGAGGATGCAGATGAAAGAAGCTCCAGCCTGGGGGTAAATGGTGATAGTGGGGACACTCTGGTCCTGCCCACAGGCAGGTGGGCACGGTTGCACCCAATCCAGACCTGCATCCCCAGGCACCTCTGTGCTCCAGCGGGGCTGTGTGGCTGCCAGGGCTGGGATTAAGATGGATAGATTGGTGAGCAGCGTTTGCTGTGACTGGAATAGAAAGCACAGTGGCTTCGTGCTGACTCGAGGGCAGGGATCCAGAAAATAGCACTGCTCAGGAGATGATTACTTTACTATTGGAAGTTGGCCTTAAAATAGCTCCCTGCGCACTGCCCCTCCTTCCCCTTCGCCTGTGCGTATTCCTAGTGATGGCCGTGAGATTCCTGGGGTGTCCTCTCCCCACTCCCTGCTTATTTATTTCCTTCATCCATGTCTCTCCATGCTTTGCAAAATTGTCCTTGAAGGCCTCTCTCTCAGCACTCAGAGCACAGAGGGGCATTTCATTTGTAGCAGGGGAAGGATGGAGAGGAACTGGTGCTCCCTCTGGAACGTCAGTCAGGGCAGGCACGAGGTGAGGAGTGGGTGTCCTCATGCCTGGAGTGATGCTAGGCTGTCACCTATGAGCATCACTGAGGATCAGCAAAGCTCTTCTCTGGACGTCATCTGGGTGGGTTCTGGCTGCAAGCCCTGGAGCAGGGATCTGTAAGGACATGCTGCAACCCTTGGGAGGTGATGCTGGGCAACACCCCATCTCCAGGCTCTCCATGCACTCTTGCTCCAGCCACTAGGTTGGGGCTTTCTTTCATGTGGGGAGCAGCAATGGGACAAACAAAGCCAAAACCTTGAGGCTGATGAAGCACTGAGCAGGCTGCCCAGGGAGGTTGTGGCTGCTCCATCCCTGGCAGTGGTCAAGGCCAGGTTGGATGGGCTTCTGGGCAACGTGGTCTGGTGAGAGCTGTCCCTGCCCATGGCAGGAGGGTTGGGACTGAATGATCTTCAAGGTCCCTTCCAGTCTAAACCTTTCTATGATCCTATGGAAACCAGTGCAGGGAGCAACCAAGGGCAGTCGCTGAGCCCTTGGAGCTGAAGCATCCAGCACGAGCAGAGCCTCGTGCCGTCACCATGGGAGGTGGCAGGTGGAGTCCGTGCCACGGGTGCACTTGCGTCTTCTGCTCTGGCGTCGAGAAAGCCACCCGTGGCAGAGGAGTCATCGACGCTGAAGGCTGGAAGGGGAAGTGGCAGAGCTCTTCCACCGGCTCCACTAGGAGACCATGAGTCAGAGCCCTCAGCAAGGGGTCTGAGCTCATTTCAGGGCTAAACTTAGTTCAGAGAGTCCCAGCAGCCACTCGGGAGCTTTGCCACGTTGGGACGGATGCCCTGGAGCAGGGTTTTGTAGGCCAGGCCATCCGGTTATTCTTGTTAACGTTAAAAATACTCTCTGCTGAGTTAGAGCTGCTTTTGTTCTTGCTGGGCTGTCGCCGTGTGGAGGGCTCGTGTCTTCCCATGTCCCGGGTTGGCTTAAACTGTTGAGTCTTTGCAAAAGAAAGGGAATGAAAATTCTGGAATGGGGAATACCCTAGGAGAGAGAACTGGGGTCACACACAGAGAGGAAATAAGGGTCATCCAGAGGGAGTGGGGAGATCCATAGGGTGCCTGTACCTGTAAGTGCAGCAGGAGGCTGGCACAGGCTCTGTCTACGTGGCCAATTTATCATGGCATTGGCGGGCCAAGAGCTGTAAGTGCTGACACTTGTCATGCCCTCACTTAGGGCAGGAGCCATGACTGTTCCCATGAGCTGCTCTGGACACAGCCACTCTTTCTTCAGGTCTATTCATATGGACTAGGAGCTTTCCTCTCCCATTTTCCCAGCCTTGAGGTGGCCCCACTCTTACTGGGGCCATGCAATCCCAGCTTGGGAGCTGCAAACTGAGATGTCCTAACAGCTGGTATTAGGGACCAAGCTGCTTAGGTGTGGTTTGCACGGTGGCAGCATGAGGCTGTGGTGGACGTCAGGGCTTCTGGTGGCTTCTGCCCTGTCTGGAGGGTGGGCATCAGCTTCAGCCTCACCTGCATTCCCAAATTAAAAGGTGTGAGGGAACCCAGACACGCACACTCCTTAGTCAGCCAGGGTCACCAACACAGCTTTGAGCGGGTCAAAGAGGATCAACCCAAAACGAGTGCTGGGTTGAGTTTGGGACTCAGCCCAGCCCAGTGGCCACCCCCAGCTGGCAACTCAGGTGCAGCCCCCCTGCTTTGTCAAGGGAGGATTTGGTGGTGTGGAAATGGTTTCAGGGCCAGAGCTGGAGAAGGAGCTCTAAAATATTTCTTCACTTAAAGGGATGCAGACAGCTGCGTGGACACGCTCCTCTTGCTTTCAGCTGGCCTTTTTGTCCGCTTAATTAATGATGACGACTCCGGCGGCGTGCCTGGCATTCACTGAAACACAGGGTCACAGGAGAGCTGGTTGTTTCTTTCATTTCTTCTTAGTAACACTGGTCAACCAGTCCAGAAGGAGCTGAAGACAAACCTAGAGGAGCCCTTTGGAGAGCAGAGGGAGATGTCTTGCCAACAGCCATGCCAAGGGTTGCGGTTGTGACTTGAGAAGCTTGTGGATAACCCCGCAGAGAAGGATCTCTGTTCTCTCAGAGAAGTGGAAACATTAAATATGAAAATAAATCTCTTTCTGCTTAATGAAATGTTTGATCTGGCAGGGACAGGCAGTGAGAACACACAGGGCAGGTGTGAGGAGGGAGCACAAGGGCAGAGCCCACCCCAGGAGGAGAGTAGATCCTGAGATGATGAGGACGGGGCTGATTCAGAGGTTGGGACCACATTTGTCACCGGCACAAGGACAGGAGGAGGGCTACAAGAATGACCTTTGATGAGGGACACAAGAACGACCTTTTCCATCGACGTGGGGATGTTCAGGGAAAAGAGAGGAGGTGGGAACACGGAGGAGAAAGCAACGAAGTAAAGACAATTCAGAAGTGATATCATTTGAAAAGAGATTTCTGGGGCCATTCTGGTAGTCTGGGGATTTATTTTATGTTAAGGCTGCCCGTCCTGGGATTAGCTGTCGGGAGAGAAAGGACTGGAAATATTTGTCAAGCTATTTGTGACTCAGCAGCTGCGAAGTGCTGATTACTGGCAGCAGCTGACGTCCGAAAAGCATCGAAGTCTTTATTATATTATCCAAAGAGGCTACAGAGGGTTTTTTTTTAGTCACCCCAGCTTCAGAACAACGAGTACCCAAGCCTTGAAGGAGGGCTGTGAACACAGGGCAGAAGAAGTCGCTGTAGGGAAAGTTTAATCTCTTTCCCAAAAGCTCTTCAAGCTTTCCTGCCCTAAGTGCCTCCACACGCTTGCACTCCCTTGGATTGTTCTCTTTGAACTCACAGCAGCCCAAATCAGCCCGGCTGGTGTCTGGCTGCTCCCACCTGAGGTTGGTTGGTGAAGTTTGTGATGGTGGCCTGACCTAGGTGACTCTGCTTGGGCAAGGATGTTGTGCTAGGTGATCTCTAGAGGTCCCTTCCAACCCAAATGACTGTAGAAAGGATCGCTTCTGCATTTTCACGGGAGGGTATCACCCTTTATCTTGTGTCCCTGATCTCCTGAGGGGTTTCCATCCAGGTCAGAGGAGCACTGAGCAATTTGCATCACTGCTCTGTGGCTCAGTTTCCCCACACCTACAGACTCAGCAGACCACATCAGCATCATCACCTCCTCCGTGTCCCAGCTTTAGTCAGGAGTTCTGAGAACACCTGTAGCTTGGTGTCAGTGGTTACTTACCAACGCCACAACAACCCATCAGGGTGCTCTGACCCTGGCAAGATTCTCTTCAACACCCATTCAAGCCCAGGTCTGATTTGCATGGCCAGGTCTGGTGAGCGGGTGGCAATAGCAAAGCACTCGGATGCTGCTGTGTCAGGTCAGGAGCAAGGGATGAGAGCTGCCTGCTCCCCTCCCTAGGGCAGGTGGCTGTAGCCCATGCATGAAGCAGGTCAAGCCGTGCTTGCTGCTGTTTATCCCATTTCCCCTCAGCCTCTTCTTGCCCTGATGGCTCCTATTTGTCATTTAGAGACAAACTCCCCTGCAGCTTTCCCCTCTGTTGCAATCACAGGCTCGCTTCCTCTGTCTCCTAACTCCTCCTGCCCAGTAAAGCCCATAGCCAGGATGTTCCCAGGATGCTTCCAGTCCAAGTGGCCAATCTGTATGAGCAAACGGGCCAGACACACTCAGGGGACTGAGCCAGACCCGTGGCTGGGTTTCCTTGGCTGAGCGGAGGGAGAAGCACGTCAGCAGCAGGTACCCTCTGTGCTAATCTCCATATGGATGGCAGAGTCCCCTCGAGTCCCGTCACCAGGGCTGAGCATCCCCGCTGCCTGCTGATGCAAGTGTCCTGCCAAAGTGGTGGTGGACAGTATGCAATGTGCAGCGTCACCTCAGCTCTTGCATCTGACAGGCACAGACAAGGCAGCAGTTTGGGAGAGAGGCTCTAGAACACCTTTGCTCTGTTTTCGTTGTCCTCAGCTATGAGGAGCAGGGCTGAGATGAACAAGAGGAGAGCAAAGAATTGCAGAATCATAGAATCACGGGCTGGTTTGGCTTGGGACTGTCAAGCTCATCTAGCCCAAAGCCCCAGACACTGAGCAGGGACATTTTCAGCTAGAGCAGGTAGCTCACATCTCCATCCAACCTGATCTAGAATGGTTCTAGGGATGAATGGAGCTTCTATCATCTCTCTGGGCAACAACCTGGGCCAGGCTTTCACCGCCCTCAGCATCAAGAATTTCTTCCTTGTGTCTAGCCTGAATCTCCCTTGTTTAGTTTAAATCCATCATCCCCTGTCCTGTCACAACAGCTTCCCTAGGCATCTGCTATTGGTCACCACTACTCTAGAGATTGAGGGGAGACCTTATTGCTCTCTACAACTACTTGAGGGTGTAGAGAGTGGGGCAATGTAGAGGGTGTAGAGGACCAGGGGCAATGGCCTGAAGCTGCTCCAGGGGAGATCCAGGTTGGATGTCAGGAGGAATTTCTTTCCTCAAAGGGTTGTCAGGCACTGGAACAGCCTAGACAGGGAGGGGGTTTAGTCCCCATCCCTGGAGGTGTTGAAGAGAAGGGTAGATGCTGCATTGACGGACAGGGTTTAGTGGTGATAGAAACGGTTGGACTTAATGATTGTGAAGGTCTCTTCTGGCTAAAGCTCTTCTCAAGGTCATCTGGTGATAGGACAGGGGGCAATGGGTGCCAGCTGGAACAGAGGAGGTTCCCTATCAATATCAGCAGGAACTTCTTCCCAGGGAGGGTGCTGGAGCACTGGAACAGGCTGCCCAGGGGGGTTGTGGAGTCTCCTTCTCTGGAGACATTCAAGATCCTCCTGTGCAACTTGGTCTGAGTGATCCTGCTGTGGCAGGGGGATTGGACTGGATGATCTTTTGGGCTCCCTTCTGATCCCTAATGATTCTATGCTTCTTTGGTTTGATGCCTATTTCCTTTAGGAGTCCCTCAGAAGAGAGTGGGAAAAGGAGGCAGCACATTGGTTGCACATAGTCCCCAGCCTTCTCATGGGTACTACTGAGTGCTGGGTATACAGTTTGCCCTGGGGCCAGTGGTGTGAATCAGGCCCTTGAACAGCAGCAGGAACTTGCTGGGAGCTGTTTCCAAAGCTGCTTTCACACACTTCTCTCTAGAGACACACAGTGTCTTAAACCTCCTCACATCTTTCTTATGCAAAACCCAAGAAAAGCAGCTGTTGGGTTCAAATCCAACTAGTTCTGCCTCTCTAGGCTGGCAAACTCATTGGGTGAGACCTTGAGGAGCCACAGGCATCTCCCTGCCGGTGAATCGGTGGGAAGTTCCTGACCTACATTAGCACCACTGCGTTTTTCTGTCAGCCTCTGCTCTGGTTATTGTGCAGTTTTGATTCTGCCACGAGGCGACTATGACTGAGAAAAGGCAGCACCAAGCCTCTGTCAGATCTTCAGTGGTTGTGTGTGCGCTTCTGATTCCTTCTACAGCCCCATCATCTAAAAGAGAGCACCGTGCCCTGTGGCACGACATGCCCAGCCCTTGTACGGTGGCCTTTGTGAAGGCAGAGGCAGCATTTCAGTGACCATCCCTTGGGATTCTTACATCCAATAAGTTGTAGAAGTGGGATGAGTGATCTCAACTACAAGGCTGGTGAGGCGCATGGGAGAATCAATAACTCCCTGAGTAAACCAGAGCAAAGTAGCAGGCTGTAGGCTGCCCAGGGGGGTTGTGGAGTCTCTGTCTCTGGAGATGTTCCAGACCCGCCTGGCTGTGTTCCTGTGCAACTTGGTCTAGGTGACCCTGCTGTGGCAGGGGGATTGAGCTGGATGGTCTTTCCAGGTCCCTTCTGATCCCTAAGGATTCTGTGAAAGGCTCATTCCCCTCTCTACACTCATTGTTTTCTCTTGTCTTTCTTCTGCCTTGAGCAGGGGAAGTTGTTTCAGGACAAGCGACGGTCTTTGTCCCTTCCCCACCTCTGCTTTCAGCACTGCCTCTGCCTCTCAGTTTGCTCTCCTCCGTGCAAAGAGCTGCTTGGAAATATGTAATTACCAAAGGGATTGGAAGATCCGGGCTCTGTGTTCGTAACAAATGGATGTGAGGCACTGACCTTTAGGAGACGCGTGCGGAATTGGATTTCCAAAGTAGTTTGAAAACTATCCAGATTCTGCTATCAGGGAGAGAGAGAAGGGTCGGGGAGGGGGGAGCTGTGCATAGCTGCGTGGATCTGGAAGCAAATACAGATGCAGATATTGATGCATGTTGAGATATCGATCATATATAGACAGGAATTTATAGATAGAGAGCCACATACACACATTTTAAGTGATATCCAGACCTCATCTGGCAGCTATTTGCTGCTGTTTTGTGACTACTCTTGCAGCCTTTTGATTCCAAAATATCAAAGCATCATCTTGTAAAGCTGAAGTAGGGGTTTAGAAGGTAAAAGTCCTAATTAAAAAAAAAAGAAAGAAAGAAAAGGAACCAAGTCTCCTCTTTTGATTGTAGGAGATGTCAGATGTCACTCAGGATGGGAACAGCTGGTTTTAACAACGTGATTCTTTGCCTGTGGATACTTGCCTTGGAAAATGAAACGTCACCGGCTGTGGTGACCTCCAGAGTGGAATCATCTAGCCCAAGGCACCACCCTGGGACATGGGAACTGGGATTTTCTTGTGCAGTCTAACACATGATTTCCTGCTTCCCTATCACTACTCCTGACTGGAGGTGGAAGACTTTCTTCTGTAGGACCCGGGCTGAGAACTCCAGTGCTTCTGAGCTATGGGAGGATGTAAATGAAACCCTTCTGCTAACAACTGTAAATCATCCAGGAGGGCTGACTCCAGCTGGGTGTTATCTCTTTCCTAAGGAGGGGAATGCAACTATTATCATAATACAAATCATTAAGGGCACGCTGGTAAATGAGAAGTAAAGAGGTCGAGTCCTGAATTAGGAACAATTCCAGAAGGGCAGATCAGACTCCATCCGAGAGTAGATGTCAGGATCTCAGCTTTTCTTTTCTTCTTGGGTTGGGAGAAGGATGTTGAGACCCTGTCCCTATTTATTCAGCAGAACAACCTTTCTCTTTGTGGAAAAGCATTTGACAAGGGGGATTTTCACCTTGGGGATAGGTTTTGTTGGATAATCCACGTGTTGCAGGTCAGCTCCATGTTGTGTCCACCCTGGACTTACACCTGGGATATGGTTGAACCATTTCAGGTCTCTATCTCTTCCTTGAGGATGAGCCCCTAGTTTGGTCAACTCAACCACATTAAAAGGGAGGGTGCTTAATTTTTCCTGGAGGGAAGCTGTCCAGGGCTGAGCTCAGCTTGTGAGATGCTCACTCCTCACTCCTCACTCCTCGCTCCTCACTCCTCACTCTTCACTCCACCAAGAGTCAAGTAACATCATAAACTGCTAAAGTGATTTAATACATGGGTTTCCTCTTAAATCATGTCTTAATTAATCTTCCCCCTCACCCCCTTTTCCTCTCCTCCTTCTTTCCTTTCTTCTTCTCTCTTCAGATTTTGTCCATCACTCGGTTGGTTGGAGATGGAGAATGTTTCAGGAGCCCTAAAAATCTCATCAAGCCCCACTGAATTTACTGAGAGTTATAAAGTGTTTAGAGCTGCACATGTTTAACAGTCTTTAAAGAATCGTTAATTAATGTTAACACCATTAGAAACTTTTAAAACTCCTGTCGTAATTATGAAGATTTGAGTTTCATAGAACACTCAGATCAGGGAATTCTTCCTTTGCAGTTCCAGCAGTCTTTTTGTTCTTAAGAAAGATCCCCTGGTAACAGGAAGGAGGAGAACTCATTGCCAAAGTCAGGATTTCTCCATTGGCTGCAGGGGAGGAGGATGCTGCAGAGAGATCTGCACGGGCTGGGTCAATGGGCAGAGACCAGCTGGATGAGGTTGAACTGGGCCAAGGGCAGGGTCCTGCACTTTGGCCACAAGAACCACCAGTAGGGCTACAGACTGGGAGATGAGTGGCTGGAGAGCACCTGGCAGAGAAACATGGGAGAACTAGTTAACAGCTCAATGAACAGGAGCCAGCAGGGTGCCCAGGTGTTACCAAAGGCCAGTGGCATCCTGGCTTGGATCAGCACTAGTGTGGCCAGCAGGACTAGGGACTCCATTCTCCCCCTGGACTGGGCACTGGGGAGGCCTCCCCTAGAATGATGGGGGCAGTTCTGAGACCCTTGCTTCAAGAAAGAGATTGAAGGGCTGGAGCGGGTCCAGAGGAGGAACAAGGCTGAGGAAGGAACTGGAGAGAATGTCTGATGGGGAGGGCTGAGGGAGCTGGGGGTGTTTAGCCTGGAGAAGAAGAGACTGAAGGGAACCTGTAGTCAGGTGGGGGTCAGGCTCTTCTCCCAGGCAACTAGCACCAGGATGAGAGGACAGGGTCTGAAGCTGCCAGAGGAGGGCTAGGTTGGATGTTAGGAAGCCCTTCCTCCTGAAGAGAGTGTCCAGACCCTGGAATGGACTGCCCAGGGTGCCCTGATGGAGTCCTCAGGACTGGAGATGTTGAAGAACAGACTGGCTGGAGCAGTTAGTAAGTACCCTGGTCCGGCTGATGTGGTGATGCCAGGTCCTGGGCTGGGCTGGATGAGCTCAGAGGGCTTTTCCAGCCTCAATAATTCTGTGATTCTGATTTCCATGGATTTTCATCTAAGACTGCAGAACCTCCTCCTGATTTCTGGCATTGTCCTTTTCGGAGACTCCAGCGCCTGCTGGTGTTGTGTAGGGTCTAGTCCTGAGTCACTGTCCTGCAGTCTTTGGGGGATGATGTGTTGTGTTGAGGTGGGACAGTGACACAAGATTGAAAAAAGCAATTCCATGTTTGCCAGGCAGTCACCTGGAGGTGTGAAGTTTCCTGAGGACCCTGGGAAGTGTTTGGAATCCCTGGGTATAAAGCAACTGTAAGCTGCACCGATGGTTGTCAAAGTCTACTCTGGATGGCTCTTGAGAAGATTGCTAGAGAAAATTAGGTGAAACTGAGTCAGAGAGGGAGTGGGGTGACTTATCCTGGGTTTGCTGAAGATAAGTCTTCCTTGTCTACTTGCTATCAGTCAGTCTTTATCAAACTTTTATCTCAGACTCTTCACCAACTTTGCTGCCCTTTGTTGGACCAACTCCTGCACCTCAATGTCTTTGTTGTAATGAGGGGCCCAAAACAGAACCCAGTGCGACCTGTGCCCAGTGCTGGGAAGTGATCTATTTCCCAGCCACTCGATTCTTCAGAGATGGGTTCAAGAGCATCTACCTCAGCATTCACAGATCATGACCTGGCCATCATGCCTGGGATGTCTCAAACATCTGGAAGGAGAAAAGAACATCCAGTGAGCGCCTTCTTTACACTCACATGGGCACAGCAATCACTGCATCCTGCCCTACTGCGCTTTGCAGCACCATGAGTACCTGTGGAGATAGATGTTGACCATCAAATTACATTAAGATCCCATTAATTGTTAGGATTATTTATGAGGGGTCACACCAGGACCACTAAAGGGACTCACAGTTTACTCAAGCAACAATCAAGATGCAGAATTACCCTTCCTTACTGCAAAAATCAAAGCAATAAACTCAACCTTGTTGAGTTTAACAGAAACTGCAGTGTTCGACACGAGGGCCAGAAGCCTCACCTTACGTCTGGGGGATCTCCAAAGGATCTGCCCAGTGTGGTGCCCTTATTTCACCTACTGTCACCATGGATTTTTCTAATGACATCTTCATGCTGTATGTTACAGCACCTTTTTGGTGGCCCCTCAGATAGCTCCAGTCAAACTAAGCTGAGGATCTATCACTATGTCATGGTTACCTTGCAGTTAGGAACTGCCCGTGCCCTTCATCTCTCACTGAAAACAACTGGAGCAAATGACAAAGCCTGCATGACCCACTGGACAGGATTACTGTGTCTGTCATGGTCTCGAGCAAGGTTGTTCAAACTTTGCTGGGAATAGAGTCATAGAATCCTTAGGGATCAGAAGGGAACTTGAAAGATCATCCAGTCCAATCCCCCTGCCACAGCAGGATCACCCAGACCAAGTCACACAGGAACACAGCCAGGCAGGTCTGGAATGTCTCCAGAGAAGGAGACTCCACAACCCCCCTGGGCAGCCTGTTCCAGTACTCCGGTACCCTCCCTGGGAAGAAGTTCCTGCTGATATTGATAGGGAACCTCCTCTGTTCCAGCTGGCACCCAGTGCCCCTTGTCCTCTTACCAGATGACACTGAGTAATTAAATAAATAAAAATCATTCTGGGAAAGGCTGTGCTCATGGGGTGTTGGATGCAGAACAATTCACTTCTTCAAAATCCTGCTTCCCAACCCAGTAGTTCAGGATGTTCCTACACAGTCAGTCTGTGGGCAAGCTTGAGAAGGTGTGTAGGTCTTTGGCTGAATTTGATCAGGTGGGGACTGTGATCTGAGGATCTTTTATAGACAAAATAAGCCTAGTGACTTAAAGAGCAAGATCACAGGAAGGAGATTGAGCTGTTGGAACGTGTCCAGAGGAGGGACATGAGCATGAGTGGAGGGCTGGAGCACCTCTTCACAGGGACAGGCTGAGAGAGTTGGGGCTGTTCAGCCTGGAGAAGAGAAGACTCCGGGGAGATCTCAGAGCAGCCTTCCAGTACCTGAAGGGGCTACAGGAAAACTGGGGAGGGGCTGTTTCTAAGGGCTTGGAGTGAAANCCCAGGGGGGTTGTGGCTGCCCCCTCCCTGGAAGTGTTCAAGGCCAGACTGTCTGGGGCTTTGAGCACCCTGGTCTGGTGGGGGGTGTCCCTGCTCATGGCAGAGGGGTTGGAACTGGATGATCTTTCAGGTCCCTTCCAACCTGAACCATTCTGTGAATCAAGCCCTGTGAAGGACTTTGCACGTTGAGCAATCCCATTCAGTGATCTTGAGTGACGTGGGGTTGGAGGGGGGTGAGGGCAAAATATGTGTGTATTTCCCAATAGATCAAGAGACAATCCAGAGGATTTAGAGAAAAATTAGAGATGGCCTTAAGCCTCTTCTATCCAAGGACTTAGTCCGGACTACGCACTTGACGTCAGTGGTTTGTAATGAATTCCCTGTGTTGATGCTCCTATTCCAGAATCAGACACGCCTTACTTCAAATTAGTTCATCTCACCCGGGACTCTGCCACAAAACCAGGTTAAGAAATTAGCACAAACCAAGTGAGCTGTGGTAACCAACGGGTTAGGCAGGCCAGCCCCTGGAAAACACAGAGGAATTCAGCTTAAACATTCAGTCTGAGCTGACATGTGGCAATAGCACCATCACAGGATAATCCTGGATGGAAAGGATTCCTAGATGACTGAGTCCAACCATCCCCACACCAAAAAAAGCCTCAGTCCCTGAGAGACTGACAAACACAACCTGACCCCCTCCCTGCTGCCACTCGAGCAGGGTGGGAAGCACCATGGCTACAGGGTTCTTCAACACCTCCAGGCAGGGGGACTCCGCCACCTCCCTGGGAAGGCCCTGCCAGTGCCCAACTACTCTTTCTGCAAAGAATCTCTTCCTCAGATCCAGTCTAACCCTTCCCTGCCTCAACTGCAGAGCAGTGCCCCTGNACTGGGTCTCTAAACCCCTCCCGAATTTGGTAGCTCTGCTCTGGCCCTGTTCCAGCATCTCCAGGTCTTCGCTATCATGAGGGGCCCAGAACTGAACCCAGGACTCAAGAGGAGGCTTCACAAGGGCTGGGTCCAAGGGCACAGGAACTTCCCTTCTCCTGCTGCCCACACTGTTCCTGACCTGGTCTAGCAGTGAACTTGGTAGAGTGGGGGTATTGGTTGGACTTGATGATCTCAAGGGTCTTTTCCAACCTGAGTGATTCTGTGGTGCTGTGATTGATGTTGTGTGGGTGGCATAAGCTGCCTGAGCAAAGGACCCAGAGGTATCTAAGCTCTGACAGAGATGGTCTATGCCTGGGGACTTGTTTGGGTTCCAGAAACCCAGAGTATCAAGTGCCCACGGTGCTTCTTCAAGGGGTAACAGCAGCACATTTCCAGGGGACATTTCCCCTGCAGAACCAACCAGGACACTGCTGAATCCCTCATTCCTCTGACCCTGCATCAGGTATTGTGTTGGTGAGCAAGGGAAAAGCTTGGACCTTGTGGTCTCCATCATTACCGCAGGAGCCTGCCAAACCACCATGGGGATTGGGTTTTCCCTTTCACGTTGCTTTCTTGAGCTTGATGGGATTGCAATACTGTGTGCTGGAAAAAGTCCCCACTGGCATGAAATTAAACACCTTCCTGCCTGAGAGCAGGAAGGGGCCTTTACAGCAGCCCCAGAGAAGGCTGCAAGGCAAGTTCAGATTTATTCATGGAGAAAGAAGAATCCTCATTAGTAATTAATTGGTGATGAAGGGCTTAAGCACAGAACCCTCTGCTCTGCCACAAAGGGTTCTGGCTCTGGAGCAGCACAAAGACAATGACTCTGGTGTTATAAAAAGAGATCTGAAGGGGAAAGTGGTGACAATTTCTGTGAGAGCGGGACTGTGGGGCATTGATGGTGGAAGAACAAGCAGACACAAAGCAGCCCACCTCTGCTTTTGAGTCTGGAAGCAAATGATTAAATTAGTTGGACTTCGGTTTGCTTCCAGGAGAGTCCTGCAAGCTTTGCAGACAGTGTGAAATGTGGTTCCTACTTGGCCTTGGTGGATTTCCTTTAGCCACCCTCAGGTGCTCTGTGAATCACATGAGCTCTTCTGGTCATGTTGTATTCAGGTCTCCTGGTCTAGACCCCCTGGCCTCCAACAAGCATGGTATAAGACCAACAAGGAGCCAAGACTTGTACCCCAGCAGTCACTTAGCCAGGGTGTGTCTGACCTGAGTCTGAAAAAGTACCTGCAAGTGGCTTCATTTATCAACTGCTCCATCATTTCGATGGGCCACCCACAGGCAACAGCTGTATGGATGAAGGAGTTTGTGCCAGGACATGATTTAGGCTTGGCAAGGCTCTGGGCAACCTGTACTCACTGCAGGGGGATTAGACTAGATGACTTTGGGAGGTCACAGAATTATTGAGGCTGGAAAAGACCTCTGAGCTCATCCAGCTCAGCTCATGACCTGACAGCACCACATCAGCCAGACCAGGGCTCTAAGGGCCAGGTCCAGTCTGTCCATTAACACCTCCAGGGATGGGGACTCCACCACCTCCCTGGGCAGTCCATGCCAGTACCCAGTCACCATGAGGGTCCCTTCAACCTAGGTGATTCTCTGATTTGAGGCAAAAAGCAGTTTCCCACGTGGCTCCTCGGTGCAATTTTGGAGTCAGCAAAGGAAAAGATAGTACTAGGGTGGGAGGACTTTAAAGACAGGAGATCAAAGAAGCAAGTTCTTCTTCATGGCTTGAAACCCATCCAGGTTTTGCTGTGAACAAACGGCAGAAGCTGTGGAATGTGGAGTGATCTTGGGGCAGTGGGAAGGCACCAGGATTAATACAATAAAAAAATATATGAAGTCAGGGAGGGGATCATCTATCTCCTGTCTCTGTGATGTGACCAACTGAGACAGCTCAGCTCCCCAGGGAGGCCGGCGCTAGCCATCCCTGGGGTGAACTTCTCAAGTGCAGTGAGGTCAGACCTTTTGCGCAGCTGCCCTTTGGCTGTGGGACTCAATCCTCAAGAGATTAGGATGACCAGAGATCTCTGTCAGTTTTGAAGAGATGATGGTGAGGCCCATCTCTTCACATTAGCTTCCTCTTGATGTGCTCCCTGAGGGGACGATTATGGTGATGATGCTAATGTGAAGATACTAGCCAGGCTTTCTCAGCCAGATCTGCAGCAGGAAGAGGAGCCATGCTGCTGCATGAAAGGGTGATGGTTTGAGGATGGAGCGAGGTGGTGGGGATGCCACAGCGCTTCTCCCAGGAGCCACACTGCAAGCGTAGCTTGCTGTGAAGGAAACCCACCTTTCACAGATGCTCTTCAGACAGGACAATCTTCTTTAGTCTTTGAGCTTTTACAAGCAGAACTGCAAACATTGATCTCTCTCATGGTACTTCCTTTGCACTGGAGTTCTGTGCCTCACACCTCTGCAGCCTAGACCCACAGGTTTTCTGCTGTCCCATGAACTGGTGTGGGACTGGCCAGACTCAGCAGCAGCTGGCTGCACTGTGGAGAAGCTGTGGTGCAGCTGGTGGCTGAGGAGGTTGATGCTGTGGCCCCCCTGCTAGTGTGTTTCTTGAAGTGGCAGGTATGTTGAGCATCAAGCACCAATCCCACATAGTAGAGTCTGCTGCACTTGAAGTGTAGTCCCTTTGGTTCAGAGTACAGGCAGGTTTGCTAGTCTGCACTCAGGAGGGTCATGCTTGGGTCACCTATGGTGTAAGACTGTCTGGGGCATCCTGAATTGCCTGGCCACCAGGTTCAGGACAATACCGATTGATCAAGGTGGTTTGTGCTTCACACTGGCCAGACTGGACTCTCATACAGGCAGGGGTGAGATGCCACTGCAGCACCAGCAACAATATGCTTCAGGACATTGTCTGGCTGTAGGTCTCAGTGTTTTGTGTTTGGAAGGTGGTGTTCACCACTCAGATCCTGGATGGCCAAGAAAGGATTGCTTACCCAGCGTGAGAGACGCCTGCTGCAGCTAAGTCTGAGGCATCCCACCATCTCTGATCTGTTTGACTAGGGCAATCGAGACAGGAGAATTGCTGGTGCTGGAGAGACTGAATAGTACCCTGACTGGGTCTGTCCACTCTTGCAGGCTGCTCAGTGATTTCTATCTGAGTGTCAAGGGAAAACTGAAGAGCAGGGAAGACACCAGGGCACCCACCATTCCCCCATGGGAGAGGAAAGATCCCATTAGCTGTCCAATTCCAGGTTTCATTCCTAGCATCTCCCGCTTTCTTGCTAGCAGCAGAGCAGCCAGAGTCCAGTTAGCCACATAGAGTGTGTGAAGCAGAATGGATGGGGCTGTAAATAAGGGACCTCAAATGAGATCTGTCACGACTATTAGGCTAGAACCGCAAGCAAAGGGCCAAGGAGTATCTACGAGAGCTCAATAACGCAGACAGCGGGTACTTTATGGCCACTTCACAAGATGCACTGAAGAGGACTTGGGCTTGCTGGGAGTTGTGCCGTAAGCCCATGATAATGTGTGAGGGAACAGTGTTTTTATACGAATCTTTAAAAGAAGGATGAATAAAATGTATGCTTTCAGGGCTAGATTTTCCGAAGCAGTTCAGTGCTGGGCTATCTGTTGACTTCAACAGGAGTTGTAAGTCCAAAATCAATGAATGAGCAGACTGTTGTTGATTCTGAGAGCTTTTGGAAAGCCCCAGAATGTATTCCTGGCTAAACAGGCTAGTAAATAATCCCATTTAAAAAACAAGGAGTCCGATTTCCTAAGGTCTAGCTCCATCCTTCCTTGAGATGATCATAGAATCATAGAATCCTTAGGGATCGGAAGGGACCTCAAAAGATCATCCATTCCAATCCCCCTGCCACAGCAGGATCACTCAGACCAAGTCACACAGGAACACAGCCAGGCGGGGCTG
>VZRI01010395.1:108206-121431 GCA_013397515.1 Upupa epops | reverse complement strand
CAAGCAGTTTTGTGTCCTTCTGGAACTGGGGGGCCCAGAACTGGACACAATACTCCAGATGCAGTCTCACCAGTGCAGAGTAGAGGGGGAGAAGAACCTCTCTTGATCTGCTCACCATCCCCCTTCTGATCCAACTCTATTTGGGCTGAATCAACACTACCCCAGAGTTGAGATGAAGAGCTATCAAGACCTCAGAGAGGGATAATTCAGGAGAAAACAAACAAGGGGAAAAGAAAAGCTCCTCTGCTCTAGCCTAACAGTAGCCTAATGATAAAAGCTTCCTCAAACCCTCTTCAGCTGGCTCATTAAACACCACTGAACACAATGAGAGGAGAGGGGGGAGAAGAACCTCCCTCAATCCGCTAACCACCCCGTTCTGATCCCTCCAGGATGCTGTTGGCCATCTTGGCCACAAGAGCACATTGCTGGCTCATAGTCATCCTGCTGGCCACTAGGACCCCCAATGATGATTTTAATAGTCCCGCACCTCCAAATCCACAGGTAGCTGTGTTTTGGGAAGCTGGCATTGGCACCACTCTTAGCCACTTCTCATGTAGTTTTGCCCACAGCAATGCAGGGTCTTTCTTTTTTCTTAGGTAATTTTTAGCATCCATATTCACTTCTGCAGTTGGCTTTAGTTCTTCTTCTCATGCCTGTCTGGGGGCTTTTCTCCTTGTCAAGCCTGTGCTCCCAGCTGCCTTCATCTCTCCATGCTGCCTGTTCAGATGCACTTTCTGGATGCTAGGTTGTTTGCCTGTTAATTAATCTTCTCCATGCTCCAAGCTGGGTGATGCTGCCTCCTGCCACCATGTTTTCTGGACGACCTGCTGGAAGGCGGTATGAAGTGACTCCACAATTGCAAAATGAAACAGCTTATTTATTGAACGAGCTATTTATAGAATGGCTGAAGCCAGGGTGGCAGCACCACAGCCTGAGAATCCACTTAGCCCTTGTGTCCTGCTTGACATGATGTGTGCAGCAGCAGTGGTGATTCCCTCCTCTGTCTGCGCAGCCTCTGAGGTGGAAGCACCCCGTGTTGGTCTCTCTTTGCATTCTTTTATCCTCCTGACACTTCGGACTTGATGATGATGGGACTTCTCATGTCACCGGCCATTGCTACATCTTCCCACCAAGGGATGCTTGGGACATAGAGAATCATGAAATCATGGAATGGTTTAGGTTGGACAGGACCTCACAGATCTCTCGGTGCCAACCCCCTGCCATGGGCAGCGACACCTCTCACCAGACTAGGTTGCCCAGAGCCCCATCCAACCTCGTCTTGAACCAAGGTTGCTACAAGGATGGAGCAGCCAAAGTATGCCAGTGCCTCAGCACCCTCACGGGGAGGAATTTCTTCCTGAGATCTAATCTAGATCTCCTCTCTTTTATCTTGAAACCATCCCCCTGGTTCTATCACTAGAATCCCCCATAAAAAGTCCCTCTACACATCCTCAGTGTGCAAAGTTAATTTGCTCTGTGCCCTTAAATCAACCCCATGGGAAGTCTGACAGAGCTGTATCTTTTGGGGTGGTTTAACCCACTCTTTCCTGCTCACCCACTTGGCTGTAGTCCTTTCCTCTCTCTTGCTTGCACCTTCCCTCTCACCAGGGAGAATCCCAAGGCAAGCAGGGACAGCAAAACACTCTCCTGACCTTCAATCACCTGTTTGTGCTCAGTACTATGGATTTCTTTAATCTGGCTCACTAAATAAATGTCAGGGAGATCCCCTGTACTAAAAGGCTCCTTAATTTATCAAGTTAAATCACAACAAGGTCCTAAGTGCTGACTTGGCAAAACTCAGCCTGGAAGTCAATGTGAGACCAGATACTTGTAAGCACCGTGGTTAGAGCAGGGAGTGTAAACACCATCAGTCATTTCTGCACTGAAGGGATGAGGTATTTTTCAGTCTGCCTCTGAGGCAGCTGGAAATTCCATCCCCAAGAGGTTGGCTTGGTCTCCAAGGCGAGTCTGTGGATCTGGACTTAAGGGAGAGGGAGGTGTTTTGAACCAGGGGCTAGCAGAGAAGTCGATGGCAGCCAGCTGAGCATGACTGTTTGTGGGTGTTGTATTAAAAGGTGGTTTTGAGACTTAGCTATCCCTGGAGCAGTGCTATAGGCTAGGGGGAGAGTGGCTGGAAAGGTGCTCATCAGAGACAGAACAGGGGATCACGAGCCAACGGTGTGGTCAGGTGGCCAGGACGGCCAAAGGCACTCTGGCTAGTATTGGAAATAGTGCATCCAGCAGGAGTAGGGAAGTGATTGTCCCCCTGCACTGGGCACTGGTGAGGCCACACCTTGAGTACTGGGTTCACTTTTGGGCACCTTAGTACTGGGAGGGTGAAGGGTTTGGAGAACAAACCTTGTGAGGAGCAGCTGAGGGAGCTGGGGCTGGGTGGTCTGAAGAAAAGGAGGCTGAGGGGAGACCTTCTTTCTGTCTGCAACTTCCTGAAAGGCACTTATAGAGAGGTGGGGTTTGGTTTCTTCTTACAGGGAGCAAGTGATGAGGCAAGAGGAGATGGCCTCAAGCTGCACCAGGGGAAGTTTAGGTTGGCCATGAGGAAAAGCTTCTTCCTGGAAGGGGTCATCAGAAAGAGGCTGCCCAGGGAGGGGGTTGAATCGTCATCTCTGGACATGATTGTGTGATTCTATGATCACTGCAGTCCTTCATGGAGCAAAACTGCAGCCAGGATACCCAGCAAGGTTGATTTCAGGCTACTGCTTTTGGGATGGAGGAGATTTGTCATTGATAGGAACAGCTGCCTGCTGAGTTCATCTTCCCTTCCTAGCTGCTCACAGTGTAAGTGGCACCTATTGGTGTTACTCAACCAACCGCTGGCCAACTGCACTGACCAACATCCTTCCCAGATGAACTCTTCTGTTGAGTCACACATCTCGTCTTTAGGAGATTAACCAGACAACCCAAACAAGCTTCATTAACTAACTGCCAGTAATCACCTGCTTTTCACAGAAAGAGGGAGCCTGAGGAAATCCAGGAGGGACTTCATTGTTCTTGTTGTTTCTCAGACCTTCCCTGAAGATGTGATCCTAGTTGGATGCTTAGAGATTTCATGTCATCACTGTGTTCCACTGGGAGAGCTTCACCAGAGGAGTGGCATCTCTTCCATGCAGCTGCTGGCCCTTAGTTCTACCTGTGCCATTAGCTGGCCCAAAGGTCACCCACTGGCACAGACACCATTTTTCTGTGAAGTCAAATAGCTAGACATGACCTTATGTACAAGTCACTGATACCACTCATTTAATAGAGGGCTGGAGCACCTCTCTTACAAAGATAGGCTGAGGGAATTGGGGTTGTTCAGCCTGGAGAAGAAGAGAGGAACCATATAGCAGCCTTCCAGTACCTGGAAGGGGCTACAGGAAAACTGGAAAGGGACTTTTTATGAGGGGCTCTGGTGGTAGGACAAGGAAAAATGGTTTCAAGCTAAAAGAGGGAGATTTATATTAGATTTCAGAAGAAATCCCTCCCTGGGAGGGTGCTGAGGCACTGGAAGAGGTTGCCTGGGGAGGTTGTGGCTGCTCCATCATCCCTGGCAGTGTTCAAGGCCAGGTCAGGTGGGGCTCTGGGCAACCTGGTCTGGTGAGAGGTGTTGCTGCCCATGGTGTGGTTTGGGACTAAATGATCTCTGATCCCTTCCAACCTAACCCATTCTGTGATTCTATATTATCAGTAGTTTTAGAAGGGCAACTACACTTTGTACACTACCACGGTCAACAGATATCGGTGAGTACCACCTCAACTCTCCAAGACACTTCTGTGGCCCCTGTCTGGCTGTGATCCCGCTGGCCTTTCTCAGCCATGCCTTGCACACATTGCTTATTGGCTCCCTTCTGAGCCTTAACGTGTGTTAGTCGGGATGCCTAATCATGTGAACACCGTAATTGCCGTGTACGTCAATCACATCGCACGCACGGGCGGCTGTCACAACTCCACTCCCTTTTCCTAACGGCATCTGCTTTCAGCCCCATTAATGACCGTAATTATTTTCCTAAGCATAAATTGTTCCTAATGACCGCAGTCGTTTTTAGCATGATAGCACAGCAAATGATGCATCCATGGGACAGGATGAAGCCAAGGAACAGACCTCTCAAGCCCTGTTAAATGTCAGGCACACATTTTATTTACGGGGTGCTTTACACTCTGCCGAGTGGCTCCTGTTGTTGATTTGTAAGTTCAGGCTGTCCCTTCTTTTAGGTCTTTTGTTTGGCTGTGCTCAGGGTGGCTCTGGTTGTGCGTTTCATGTGCCGACGGCTCCAAACAGTTTGCTCAGGCAAATAGGTCTCTTTCTCTTGACGGCCACTGAACGGTTTGCACAGTATCAGGGGAATCTGGACAATCAAATTCATCCCAAATAATTCAGCATCCCAAGCTGCCTTCTTTCCTGAAACCTGCGAGGTTCTGTTCTTGCACACCCATCGCTCCATCTAATCGTCACTATTTTAGTCTCTGCTTTGGGGCTCTGTCAAAACCATTAGCAGCTCGAACAGGATGTAAGTCATGGATGCAGCTCGCTTATAAGAGTTCTCATTTGTTGTCTTAATTGCATCTTGATCCTGCGTGGCTGCTGAAAGATCTATAAGTTGATATTCGATTATCGGAGTAGTTAATTGTGCCCTGGGCACAGGCACCAGGGATCGACTGCACTTAGCAGAAACCTCACAGTGTAGCAGTTAGGGACTGGGCTGAGGGAGAGCCGATGACTTCAGACTTCATCACCACAGTGATGTTCTTTCTCAAGTTCCAGCCTCCTGAACTCATCCTGTTGTTGGAGAGGCTTTGCTTCCATTCAGGAGATCATCTTTGTTTGATGATTTATACTTTTTCAGACTTACTGAGGCTGGAAAAGACCTCTGAGATCATCAAGTCCAGCCTGTGACCTGACGTCACCACGCTTCTCTCTGTGTCCTGTGTTCTGAAACACAATTGGAGGGCACCCCGTGAGCTCGAAACCAAAAAGTCTGAAGGACCACTAGCAGTGCCATCTGTGTGGAGAGGGGGAAGAGTTTCTGAAGAGTTGGGGCTGAGCAGGACTGGAAATCCCAGGGAAGAAGGAGGTTGTGTGTAAGAGGATGTTACTGGGTTTGAGTGACTTCCAGACAGTGCAGCCTGCCCCGCGGCTCCTGGCGCTGTCGCAGATGGTCCCAGTTGTCACTGTGGAAGCAGGTACCCTTGGAGCACTGCTGTGCTTTGAGGATGTTGTGATTGTGGTGACTCTCATCCACAAATTGAGCTCAGCTCAGCTTGGGAGCAGACAGACATGGTCAGTGCCAGTGGGGTGGATGAGCAGCCCCAAGCCTGGGGTGGTGCTTACCGAGTGATTGTGAACCTCAGGGATAGATGTAGGGCAGTGACTTTCCCTCTTACTGGGCACTAGTGGTGCCAGACCTCAAATACTGGGTTCATTTGTGGGTCCCTCACTCCAAGGAGGACATTGAGGTGCTGGGAGCGTGTCCAGAGAAGGGCAGTGAAGCTGCTGAAGGGTCTGGGGAACAAGTCCTGTGAGGAGCAGCCAAGGAAACTGGGGGTGTTTAGCCTCAAGAAAAGGAGGCTGAGGGGAGATCTAACTCTTTACAACTCCCTGAAAAGAGGTTGGAGTGAGGTGGGCATTGGCCTCTTCTCCCAAGAAACAAGGGATAGGGCAAGAGTAAATGGCCACAAGTTGTGCCAGGGAAGGTTCAGACTGGACAGAAGGAACAATTTCTTCCCAAAGAAGCCTGGACCAGGCTCCCTGGGGCTGTGATGGAGCCCCCATCCCTGGATGGTTGAAAAGCCATGCAGATGTGGTTCTGAGGGACAGGGAGTAGTGGTGACCTGGCAGTGCTGGGGGAACGGTTGGACTCTGTGAGCTTCAAGGTTTTTTCCAACCCAAAGCATTCTGATTCCCTGTTTGCTTCCTGCTGTGGGTCAAAATGTTTCTAGGACCAGTTTAACAAGACAGGTCACCAAGCTGTAGTGCTGATGTCTTGGTGCTGTTTTATAGAGGTGCTTGCTGCCTGGGAAGCCCCATCTACACAGCTAAGGGCTGAATGAGCTGGAGAAGGGGTTTAAACTCAGCAAGCTGCATAGGAAGTAGAGGAACTTAGAAGGGACTGAGACTGCATGAAGGAGGGCAACAGGCTGCTGACCTTATTCCTCCTTGTTCCTAGCACACCTCTGGGGTTTGGGGGCAGAGCTAGTTTGGGGTACTGCTATGTCTAGCCATAACAGTGGGCTCAGACTAACCTTGCACTCCAAAGGCAGATGGAGGGTGTCCCAAGTATCCTAACAGAGAGAAGCCCTGCTCACCGTGGAGGTGTTCAAGGCCAGGTTGGATGGGGCTCTGGGCAACCTGATGTCCCCACCCATGGCAAGGAGTTGGAACTAGATGATCTCTGAGGTCCCTTCCAACCTGCACCATTCTGTGGTGCTGTGATCTTGTTTTACCCTGTATGCTGGGACATGCCCCGTGTAATCTCTGCCTGGAGGGAGCTCCAGCTGCTCAGCAGTGCATGGCCATACAGCCAGGCAGGAAGGCTGCAACCAGCTGCACCACCTGTTTGCCAGCCAGGGCTCCTTTTGTGCTCAGATGCACTGCAGGCAGGGCTAAATCCCAATGTTAGGCAGGAGGTAGGACTGATCCTGTGGATTTCCTCACCCGATGAGCGTTAATTTGATCCGTGCTGCCGTGGCAGGGGGAAAACACGGGGGCGGCACGGCTGAACATTGAGATTCTGAAAAGGGTGATGGAGAATTTAATGGATCTTGGCGGCTTAATGCTCCATTTTTCTTGTGATTCCCCCTCGTTTCTTATCTCTGGTATTTACATAAATTATGTGGACTCCAGGGAAACTGCAAGGCATAGAAATTTAATCAACCTGATTCTCAGGAGCCTGGCCACTGTGCAGCAGGAAGGGAGAAGAAGAGGAGTGGAAAGCAAAAAAAAACCCAACCCCAACCATTAAAAAATAAAATAAAAACATAAAAAAAAGAGAGAAGAAATTATCAGAGCACTGGACGTGTCGAGAGGGACCGTGTAAGAGCAGCAGTCCTGAGCCCCGTTGAGCAAAGAGCTGGGTTTCAAGGAGCAGGGAAAGGATGACATCACCTTTTGCTGCACACGAGTTTTCTTGCGAGCCAGGGACTGCTGGTGCTCACACATGACAGGTGAGCAGCAGCCGGGGAGGGAGTTCCACCGCTCTCAGCTCTGCGCAGCATCACTTTTAATTTCGGGCTGCTGGTGGGGAGAGCCTGGCGTGGCATCTCCTCATCATGTAATACCCTCCCCCCGTGGCCAGGCTGGTTTTTTTTCCCAGCTCTACAGCGATGCTGTTAGAGCAGGGAGTGGAGAGAAGGGCTGGGAAAGGAGTCGTTGCAGAACTGCCCGGCTCCTCCTCGCAGGATGACATAATGCCTGGTGTGGTTGTGGAACTCTTGGTTTGCAAAGGAGGGGTCTGCTGAGTGCTGCGTGCTTAGAGGGACACCCAGATGCTGGTTAAGGGTGCTGCTGGCTGAATTTACCAGGGATGAAAATTCAGAAGGAAAACTGAACGAAAGGGGATTCATCTCTGATTTTACTACTAGATTTCGAGCTCTCCTGCCCTCTCTGCATTCGACAGAGGGACCCTCCCCTTCCCAATGCAGCTCACTCTCTGCTCTTTGGAGATAAATGGATATATATATAGGAAGTTCTGTTGTTTCAGGGTGATTTTCCCACTTTATTTTAGGCTAACTGCTGACATGGGAGATGGAAACACTCGATTTTTAAATGTCAGGCTACAGTTCGTACACATTCCTGCTCTTTCTTTGATCCCTTCTAATGCAAAGCTGTTACCCAGATTCATGCTTCACTTCCCTTGGCTCTCACCCTGTTTGAGATCAGTGTGGTTTCTCCAGGATGTTGGGATGTTCAAACTGAACACTGGGAGAAGCTTTTTTCATGGGAGATCGTGCAGCACTGGAAATCACACTCAGAGAACTGGGGGGATCACAACTTTGGAGGTTGTGATGAACCCACACCATGACTGACCACATCAGGTGTTGGACACAGTCCTGCTTGGAGCAGGTGGTCAGACAGAGACATCCAGATTTAGAATCACAGAATCATAGCATCACAGGATCATCAGGGATAGGATGGGGACCTCAAAAGATCATCCAGTCCAATCCCCCTGCCACAGCAGGATCACCCAGACCAGGTCCACGTGGGTTTCAAAGGTCTCCACAGAAGAAGACTCCACAAAGCCCCCAGGCAGCCCCCTCCAGTGCCCTGTCATCCTCCCTGGGAAGAAGTTACAGAATCGGTCAGGGTTGGAAGGGACCACAGGATCATCCAGTTCCAACCCCCCTGCCGTGGGCAGGGACACCCCACCCTAGAGCAGGCTGGCCATTTGTCTTCCACCCAAGGTTTCTTTGATACTCTGCAACCTCAGCCAGGCAGGAGATCTGCTGGCTCCTCACATCACACAACAGCCAGTACTTGGCAGAGTCCTCTGCAGGAGGACCCTTCTCAACCAAACCAGGTGCCTGAGCACAGACAGACAGGAGGATTTTGCTGTGGGGCTTTCATGCTGCCACTGCACGCTGCACCCTGATCTTGCTCTTCACTTTGCTTGCTTCCCCCTCACTAGAGGATGGATCAGCAGCCCACAAAATAGTTTGGAAAAGTCCCATTCAATTTCTTCCTATTCTTCCCCTGCCGCCAGTCTGGGAAATTACATTAGCTGTCAGCAGTGAAGACGGCTTTATCAGACGCTGGGCTTATCACAGCTCACCTTATGCATGGTGACAAGCTGCATTGACTGCATTATTAATCTGACAGGCAACTGCTCCTGTACGAGGGGGAGCAGGCCAGGATAAGAACCATGAGATCCAATGATCTGCCTTGCCAGGGTGTGGAGGGGGAGCAGCTTACTCCGTCTTGCCCACTAGCCGTGCCGACTGCTGTCTAGGTTACCGCTGCCAAACTGCTCAGGAGAATTGGGTCTGATGACCAAAATGCTGCTCCAAAGTCCATGGAAGCATGACGAGACCCTTGTTGGCACCAGTGAAGAAGCGTTTTGTCAGTTCATTGTGTTCAGTGGTGTTTAATGAGCCAGCTGAAGAGGGTTTGAGGAAGCTTTTATCATTAGGCTACTGTTAGGCTAGAGCAGAGGAGCTTTTCTTTTCCCCTTGTTTGTTTTCTCCTGAATTATCCCTCTTTGAGGTCTTGATAGCTCTTCATCTCAACTCTGGGGTAGTGTTGATTCAGCCCAGAGAGAGCTGGATCAGAAGGATGTGGTTAGCAGATCGAGAGAGGTTCTTCTGCCCCTCCACTCTGCACTGGTGAGACCACATCTGGGGTGTTGTGTCCAGTTCTGGGCCCCTCAGTTCAAGAAGGACACAGAGCTGCTGGAGGGTGTCCAGCGTAGAGCAACCAAGATGATGAAGGAAGGAGAGCAGCTCCCTTATGAGGAAAGGCTGAGGGAGCTNATAGGAAGAGGCTGCCCAGGGGGCTCATGGAGACGTTCCTGTGTGACTTGGTCTAGGTGATCCTGCTGTGGCAGGGGGATTAGACTAGGTGATCTTTTGAGCTCCCTTCCAATCCTTAACGATTCTATGATTCTCTGGTTGCTGACAGAAGAGAAGAAGCAGTAGGAACTCTGTGTGTTACAGAGTAAGGTACTGTTAACATCTCGTGGCCTTGGCTCGGTTCCTTACTGTGATGAGCAGGTAGTGGCAGCTACTTTTAGCTCTTGGTCCCTTTCACTCTAGAGCCAAAGCTGGACCCCAGATCACTTGTGCAGTTTGATTGGGCTGACACAGGCACCAAAGACAGGAGGGATAAGCAGGGCTTCTTGAAATGTTTGCCGTGATTTAGCTCCTTGCAATAGAAAGAGCAGCTTTGAACCACAGTTTCCTACAAAAGTTTAATTAAAAAGTTCTCTTTTCTTTCTTCCCCTTTGTCCTCAGAAAATATGAGGAGGAAGGAGATGGATAAAAATAAAATAGAAGTGAAGTCAAAGAGTGCAAATGTTGATTGAAAAACACCAACCCACTCTACTGTGAACTGCTAACAATGGTTCCCATGGCTCTTGTCTCCCAAGTCAGAATAGCCCCAGTAGGTGAACTTCGGATTTCTAAAGGCACAGCCTCTCCTTCAGTGGTTACTCACACTCGGAGAGGCGGTGTCTTCTGCACGGGATGAAATCACCCAGTGAGCTCCCATGTTTGGAAAGGGATGTCAGTCAAATTCCAACTGGAAACAAGCTTCATGTCTCTGCACAGCGTGGGTAGGTAGGTAGTAACGGGAACAAGCCACCAACAGGGACCATAATTGAGCTCTATTTCCCATTATTTGCACGGTTAAGTGAAACCTGAGTAGCTTTCTAGAACCCAAAAACTCCAGATAGGGACCCGATGATGTTCTCCAGTGAAACTCCCTACGCCAGGCGCTAAGGGCAATCACTAGAGAAGCTCATTACTGTCCTGTGATGCCACCTCCCACTCTGTGCATCCGTGAAGAAAACAAACCCCAAACAGTCACTTATTAAGTATTTAATTGTTATCTTCACTCTGCCCACTTCACAGCAATGTTTAGCACTCCAAGCAGCCTGTGGAATTTCACAGTGTTTATTTTGGAGTAGCAGTGAGCTCAGTGTGTTTCTCCAGAGGCTGCTCCTTTACCTCCTCCTTTACTTCCAACTGGTCAGCAGATTTCTACTCCCGATCAATAAAATTGCTAGAAAACTATTAGCCTCTGGTAAAGATCCCCTAATCCATTCAGCAGCCAGCCTGCAAGGCAGGGAGCAGAGGTCAATGCTGTAAGGAGGAGTAGGGGCAGTTCAGCCTGAAGAAGTCTCTGGGAGGACCTTATAGCAGCCTTCCAGTACCTGAAGGGACTACAGGAGAGCTGGAGAGGGGCTTTATAGAATCACAGAATCAAAATCATAGAATCATTAGGGATTGGAAGGGACCTTGAAAGATCACCCAGTCCAATCCTCCTGCCACAGCAGGATCACCCAGACCAAGTCGCACAGGAACACAGCCAGGTGGGTCTGGAAGGTCTCCAGAGAAGGAGACTCAACCCCCCTGGGCAGCCTGTTCCAGTGCTCTGGTACCCTCCCTGAGAAGTAGTTCCTGCTGATATTGATATGGAACCTCCTCTGTTTCAGCTGGCACCCATTGCTCCTTGTCCTATCACCAGATGATGACCTTAAAAAGAGCCTGGCTCTATCCTCCTGACACTTGCCTGGTTTATCAGCAGGGGGTAGCGCATGGAATTGAACTGTGAAGGACTTGCTATATCCTAGAAAGGAAAATTCTGTGGACTACAGCCTAGGTCCNCCCCAGGTCTCTTTCTCCTCCACTGCTCTCCAACAGGGCAGTCCCCAACCTATCCTGGTCCCTGAGGTAGTACTTGCCCAGATGCAAGAGAGTCTGGTGATAGGACAAGGTGGAATGGTTTCAAGCTAAAAGAGCAGAGATTTAGATTGGATATTAGGAAGAAATCCCTCCCTGTGAGGGTGCTGAGGCACTGGAACAGGCTGCCCAGGGAGGCTGTGGCTGCTCCACCCCTGGCAGTGTTCAAGGCCAGGTTGGATGGGACTCTGGGCAAGCTGTTCTGGTGAGAGGTGTCCCTGCCTGTGGTAGGGAGGTTGGAACTAGATGATCTCTGAAGTCTCTTCCAACCTGAACCATTCTGTGATTCAATCATTTTCTGCTTGTGCCACAGCCCTTTTGTGAGGAGTGTTGGCCACAGACACACAGCATCCCGGGCAGTGAAACAGCAGCACTATTTCTTGTTTGCTTTCTTCCTTTCTCCATCCTCCTTTTATCTGATTTTGCTCCCCTGACCCATTCCTGGGCTGTGCCGCTTGCACAAGCTGCAGTGAGTGGCTGCAGGGCTGGCAGAAGCACACTGCAGCCGTCTGGCTGTGGAGGATGCGGTGTGCTGAGAAGGTTTCCAGCTCTCCCTTTCCACCCTCTCTCTCTGCTTTTCGATTGCTCTGCCTTCTCCCTCTTTCCCTGCCTGGCACAGATGGTTGGAGGTTTTGCTGCAGCTGAAAACACAGTGTGAAGACACTGAGGCCACCGTACTCCTCCTGCGTGAGGCTCAGCCTTATGGAGGGAGCGCTTGGTCACCATCAGGCAGTGGCAGCTTCTCATTCCCATCTTTTCCCGTTGACCCAGAGTGGTTTCATTGCAAACAGGTTGTAGATTTAATTAGAGGCAGCAAAATGTTTTGATGTATGATTCCTACCCACCTTACCTCCTCCCCTCCTGCACTGCTCTCCAGCTTCACGCTTGTCAGAGCAGGTATTTTTAATGTATATATGTTTTTATCACAAGCCACTCCTTCAGAGCTACGGGCAAAGCTTTGAGCAGGACAGAAGATGCCCAGCTCACAAGTAGCTCCCCAATTACTATCACTTGCTTTTGTGATTTTCCAGAAGCAGAGGGCTGTATCCTGGTTGTTTCTCTTCCCTCTGCTGTGAGATGTGCACCTCTTCTCATAGCATCATCCCCCAGCTCTCCTAGGTGGCAAGCCCATCCTTCTGGGTGGCACGTCCATCCTCTGCCACAGTGGTTGGAGAGCAGTTCCTCTTGGTGGTGAGGCAGTTCCATGCGTCTGTAGATGACAGATAAAGTCACAGCTCTCAGAACAAAGGCTGGGAGATAGGATTCATGGTGAAGAGGGTGCAGCTGAGAGATACAGGGATGGAGCGAGTGAGTGCTGGTCCCTGTCACAGCAAGAGAGACTGTTCCATCCCTCCTGAGCAGCCAAGAGAAGTGATGTGATCTCTGGTGCCAGCGTTGCTGCAGTGGCTCCAGGCAGACTCTGTCCAGACCCGTCGTCTGCAGCTCAGGAGGGAAACCAGAGAAAGGCAGGGGGTGTAATGGGAGGACTGGAAGAGGTGCCAGATGGTGAGCAAAGTTCAGCTCATGTAACGCCTCAGAGGAAGGACGAGGAGAGCTTGGCCATGGTCTCTTGATGCAGAGCAGGAACCTGATACCATGACTTTTTCTCCTTATCTTTAGCTGAAACAAGGGGTACCAAGACCTAGCTGCTTCCTTGAATCATCAGTGAGAAACCCTTCACCTTTTCAAAGACAGTGATTCAATCTGTATAAAGTTGCAGCTCTATTTTATTTTACTTTACTTTACTTTATTTTATTTTATTTTATTTTATTTTATTTTATTTTATTTTATTTTATTTTATTTTATTTTATTTTATTTTATTTTATTTTATTTTATT
>VZRI01010395.1:72964-93056 GCA_013397515.1 Upupa epops | reverse complement strand
TCCCTAGAGGGGTTCAAAAACCAAGTCGATGTGGCCCTGGGGAATGTGATTTAGTGGGCAGGTGGGGTCTGGTTGACGGTTGGACCTGATGATCTTCCAACCTTAATGATTCTGTGATTCTATGAAATCAGGAGAAGAGGGAGGAAAAGGAAAGAGCTCTGTAGTTCTGTGTAACCTGGTACTGGGGCTGGTCCTTCTGCTAGGCATGGCCACTAGAAAGCAGCCCTCTTTGTGCTGTTGTTTAGAGTCAGATGCAATTAGGAGTTACAGGTACCATGACATAGGCTCCTGTGTAGCTTGACTTGCTTGGTTGTGTTTTATCCTTCCTGGGAACCCCCAAGCCCCCAGCAGCTGGGAGAACTGCTGCAGAGCTGCTGGTGGGCTCGTGGTTAATCACAGGGCTGGGAGAACACTTAGAGAATAGCTGCAAGTAAAGCAGGGAAGGATGCTCATGAGAGTCTTCTACACGTGCTGAGGGGGGAAGAGGGGCGTTTTTGAAGGCTTCAGTGCAAAAACGCTGAGGTAAGGGCTCCTACAGCTTCCAAAGTGCTGTGCTTCCCTCTCCTGCTGGCTCCTTACCACAGACAGCCTCGTGGCTGCTGAGAAGCCCCTGCAAAGGACTGGGTGGGCTTCTTTGATGCTCTCATACCTGATGCCTCGAAAGCCCCAGGAGACTGCTGTGCAGCGCGTTGACAGGACTGCGTTTGCACTTGGAGCCCTCTGAAAGAACAGAGAGCATACTCACTTCAGAAGCCACCGGTCCATTTCCTCTGGCCAGGAATAGCTGATGAGTAACACAAAGCAGCAGAGGTCATCAATATTAAAGAGCTGGAGAACGTTCAAGTGCTGAGGCAGCAGGGCTGACACGCACATGGGTGTGAGGCATCATGAGTTCCAGCAAGCTTCTGTCCGTAGTCTCACCCTGTTATATGGGTCCAAGCAGTGTTTCTCCTGGTGTGGTGTGTCTGGACCAATGCAGATACAACTGGCAGGGGGAAGGAGAGGAGGCACCAAGGCTCTGAGGAAGCTGTATGGTGGTGAGGTCCTGTTCCCCAGGAGATTGCACGACTTAAAAACTGCAGACTGTGGTTAAGCATCTCATGGTGGGTGCACTGAAGGTGGCGTGGTGGTTTTCCCCCATGTCTCTAGTGATAGGACAAGAGGAAATGCTCTCAGGTTGTGCCAGGAGAGGTTTAGATTGGACATTAAGGAAAATTCCTCTTTGCTGACAGAGTGGTCCTGGAACAGACTGTTCAGGGAGGTGGTGGAGTCTCCTTCTCTGGAGGTGCTCTGGAGGTACACACCTGTAGAGCTAGGGAACAGGGTTTAGTGGGCATGGTGGGGTTAGGTTCCTGGCTGGACTTGATGATCTTGGAAGCCTCTTCCAATCTTAATGAGTCTATGGTTCTATGATTCCTGAATAGCATCAATCTTGGCCATCACTAAAGGTCACTGGAGTTGAGGTATCAACTCATTGGTCCTACAAATGCTCTGCAAAATCCTTGCTGCTCCTCTCAGTGTGTGATGCAGCTGTTTCTCAACAAGACCTAATGGTGATGGCAGTCAGATGACTTTTCATTGGTTCTATGCTGGAATTTCCTTCCAGTCCCCAGCTAACAACAAAGCTCCCTGCTCTTCCCACTAGATATGATAGATATGATGTAAAGGCCATAGGGGAAATCCCCCCTCAATTCTTCCTCTGCCTGGTTAGAACCATGATTATAGAATCATAGAGTGTGTTGGGTTGGAAGGGACCTCCAAAGGCCATCTAGTCCCACTCCCCTACAACAAGCAGGGACATCTCTAACTACAACAGACGGCCACAATCCTCATCCAGCCTGACCTTGAATGGCTCAAGGAATGGGACTTCCACCAGCTCTCTAGGCAGCCTGTTCCAGGGATCCCCCAACCTCAGATTCAACATTTTTTTCCTCCTGTCCAGCCTAAATCTACCCTTTTCTAGCTCATCCTATCATTCCCTGCCCTTGTGAACTGTCTTCCCCAGCCCTCTGACAGGACCCTTTCAAGGACTGGAAGGTCACTATAAGGTCCCACCAGAGTTCTCTTCAGGCTGAACAGCCCCAACCCTCTCATCCTGTCCTTGTAAGAGAGGTGCTCCAGCCCTCTGATCCTTGACAACTTCTTTACCCCCTTTTCTAGTTCCCATCAGGGTCCACATGAAGGTGCAGTTGGATGGGGCTGACTGTGGTGAGATGATGAGGGTTAAACTCTTTCCTGGCAGGCTGGGCAGATGCAGTGTAATGTCTTGGAGCCGTGGCGTGTACCCAGGGAGGGAGGCAGGCAGGTCCTCGCTAATGTGTGTGCAGCTTCTCTGAAACTAAAAATAGCCAGGATCTGAGGCTGCTCTTCCAGGATTTCACAGGCGCTCACCCAGTTTTTAGCTCCTTCTTCTCAAGCGGCTGTGGCAAAGCGAAGGAGACAGTCTCAATCCTCGTGCAAAGCATTGCTCCGGGGCTGCCTTTGACCCCTGCATCACAGAGAAGCTGGAGATGTGCTGCTGAGCATAAAGTCCCAGATCTGAAACTGTCACTTGCAAGGCACAAGGTCCTTAGTGTTCCTGAGCACTGCTGAATGGCAGCTCTGCAGCAGGCAGGGGCTTTCCCTCAGCCTCACCAGGTCATCAGGAATCAGCCCTTCTTTTCCTAGGCAGGATCCTCTGCTCCTAACCTGCTCCTGGCTTAAATATCCCCTCTCACTGGCAGCTGATCTCCTGGAATGTCCACCTCCTCAGCTCTACAAAGTCACTGTCCATGGGGGTTAGGAGGGACTTTGCAATATGGAAAACTCTTGTCTAGGGATTCCAGACCCTGCTTTAGGGTCAGTGACCTTGCTGGCCAGGGAAAGAGTAAACACTCTCACTTCAGTGAATACTTTTCTAGAATCCATATCAGCTCCTGGATCAGTTTCCTGATCACCCAGCAGGAGATGGGACCCTCTGGTCTTCTCCAGCAGCTTGAGCCATGGAATAGGAAATGTCTCTCAGGCAAGGGAACCGGTTCTCAGTCTTATTCCTCTTTGAATCTTGGGTTCACATGAGTTTTTGAGGATTTAGATTACAGGCAACCTGCTGCATCTTTTCGGATAACTCATATGTTAAATCACTCAGGAAGTGGAAAACTCCACAGGAAATCTCCATCTCCAGAAGCTCACAACTAGTTAAAGCCATTGCTTTCCCTTCTGCTTCTCTGCATCCTCAACCAAGGGATCCTGGAGGCTTGTAGAGAGCTGTGAGGAGATGAAGATGTGATCCTGTCTTTAACCTGGTTACCAGAGCCATGCAAACTCAGGAGATTCTTGTGAATCCATGTGATAACACATCTCCTCTCCAGACCATCTGGGTCAAGCACTGCAATATGATCCATCCTATGGAAAGGGCAAGGTGACTGTTCCCCATGTGTCCCTCTCGCATCATGTCCTTAAATGCTCACCTTTTGGAAGCCCTGAATTTGCCCTGAAACTTCCAAGAGAAGTCAATCAAGAGACCTGCATTACTTTCAGGGCCTTTGGCTGCACCTGTTCCTGTAGGGCTTGCTGGACTGGGACCAGTATTATTTCCAAGCGGATAGCCCTGACACTAAACCCTCTTAGCTCAAGCACAGTAGAAGCAGAAATGCAGCCTGAGTTCACTTTTTTCTCTGTGTGTGAAGCTACTTAACAGCTTTGATTTAAAACAGAAGGCTTTGCCGGAGGCGAGAGCACTAGGTGTCGGAGTATACTTTTAGTAAATAACTATGTGTAAAATATGAAAGGGACTGGGGCTTAACTATTCAGAACTAATTTGGAGGGGGATCTGTGATGAAACAGGGCAGTTGTCTCAGTGCTAGGATGCGAGACCATCCCACATGTGATAGCACCCATCACTTAGATACCCTCTCCAGCAGCCCCTGATACCCTGCCTGCTCCTTTAGATGGCGTTGAGGTACTTCCTACAATAAAATCAAAACCAGAGCATTCATAGCCTGGTGTTGAAGGGGTCTTTGGGTTGTGGTGTTTTCTGTTTGACAGCTCTGCACCTCACAAAATAACTTCTTCCCAAGGAGGGTGATGGGGTGCTGGAGGGGGTTGCCTGAGGGGTTTGTGGAGTCACCTTTTCTAGAGACATTTTAAACCTGCCTGGCCCTGGTCGGGATGTCCTGCTGTGGCAGGGGGATTAGACTGGATGATCTTTCGAGGTCCCTTCCGATCCCTGGTGATTCTATAATTCTATGATTCCATGAGAGGTAAAAACATAAACACAACTTATAATGAGCCTGGCTTGCAACTGTGCTAGCTTCCACTACAAAGCTGTTCCTGGTTCCACATCAATTTACTGAGCAAAGANGATCCCTGGTGATTCTATAATTCTATGATTCCATGAGAGGTAAAAACATAAACACAACTTGTAATGAGCCTGGCTTGCAACTGTGCTAGCTTCCACTACAAAGCTGGTTCCACATCAAGCAAAGATCAGGAAATAGGGATTCTGTAACCTAGATGTGCAGGGGGGTCCCACAGCCTGTGGGATGCAGGCAGAGAGAGGCTGTCTAGGTGGAGGTGCCTGCAAAATCGGGGTTGTAATCATAGAATAGTCTAGGTTGGCAAAGACCTTCAAGATCATTGAGTTCAACCATTAACCAAGCTGTCCCAGCCCATCCCCAAACCCTGTCCCTGAGCTCCACATCTGCACAGCTTTTAAATGTACGATTCAAGCCCCTCCTGTTCCAAGGCCTGATGACCCTCTCCAGAAGGAAGTATTTCCTCATGTCCAACCTAAACTCCCCTGGTGCAACCTGAGGCCATTTCCTCTTGTCCTGTTGCTTGATAGTTGGGAGAAGAGTCCAACCCCCACCTCTCTACAGCCTCCTTTCAGGTCATTGCAGACAGCAAGGTCTGCCCTCAGTTTCCTTTTCTTCAGCCTAACCAGTCCCAGCTCCCTCAGCTGCTCCTCACGAGGTTTGTTCTCCAAGCCCTTCACCAGCCTTGTTGTCCTCTTTTGCACCCAATAACACACTTGGGAATGTTTTTGCAAACAGAGAAATGCCTGCTGGGCTCTGGCTATTTCAGTAACAGCCCAGATTCGGGAAGTTTTGAAGACTCGTGCCAGAAGCAGGGCTGCTCAGGGTCAGCATTTTCTCATCAGTTGTTTCATAGCATCAGAGGCTGGGTTGAGTTGGAAGGGACCTTTAAAGTTCATTTAGTCCATCCCCCCTGCAGTGAGTATGGGCATCTCCAGCTAGATCAGGTTACCCAGGCAATGTCTTCTCCTGGTTGTGATCTTTCAGTCTGTGAGTCAGAGAGAGGAGAGCTGTCAGCAAGATGAATCCCAGAAACATCCCCAAGATTAAGCCACACAGGTACAAGCAGCTCCTGCGTTCTTGGTCTCTTTAGCTGCAGTGATGCCCTTGTCCCAGATTTCTACCCCATGCATCTAACAGAGGTTTTGACCCTGGTCTCTGTCAGCAGGATGAAGTTAACACACGTGCAGCTCTGCAGCATGGTCTCATGGCACCAGAGACCTGGTAAAAAGAAAGAGCATTGAACAAGCCCCATAAACATTTTCCCAGAGGAGGTGATGCGGGTGCACATCCCATTCCAGTGGCTTTGCAGCCAAAGCAGCTGATTTCAGAGGAGCTGTGACTGTGCCTCTGAAATGATCAGTCAGAGCAACTTGTTTTGTGTTTCAACCAGCCACAGGTTAAATCAACCTGCAAATAGCAAAACTGCAGGGATTGGACCTGAAAAATCCCACAGCATCGTTATTTTATTGTCTCTCTCCGAGTTGATGGAAGGGACTCATTTCTAGGAGGGGATGGTTTGTAGATTTTCTTTAACTAGTGAAAAGGATCTCAAGCTGAAAATCATTTCTGCAATGATTGTGGTTAAGTGCTGGAACAGGTTGCCCAGAGAGGTTGTGGAGTCTCGGTCCTTGGAGACGTTCAAAACTCAGGTGCACAAGGCCATGACCAATCTTCTCTAACTTCAAAGTTAGAGAGGATGCTGCTACAGAGATCTCTAGAGGTGCCTTCCAACCTGAATGATGCTATCAGTTTACAGTATGATCCTCCCCAATGCACGGTTTACAAAATAAATCAGACGCCTCTTTCATGGTCGGTGCGTAGTAAAACCATCTGTGCTTTAAAACAGCTCCAGATCAGCTCGGAGGAGGAAATCACTGCTCAGCAGAAGACTGGCACTATCTTTCTTTCTAGTAGCTGCTTCAGTTGCAAACAGTGGTTTGCAGAAAGCGGGACTTTGTATTGTAAATGGATGTTCAAGTGTCAACCCCTCTCAAATCCACGCGTTTCAGGAGTGGGGGTTTGAAGTCACCTAAGGACCAGTCTTTTCCCCAAAGTGGTGGTTATCATGTCTGTGAACTGAGGGGTTTCAGAAAGGTTGACTTGACTTGACTCTCTGGCTTTAAAAGAAACAGACCTTGGCTAAGGCTTTTGAGAGTCTCACTCACAGAGAAGGTTTCAAGCAGGGATAAAGAAATGACAAGCCAACAGGAAGGTCTGGGCGCTAGAAAACATGAGAAGAGGTTGAAACGGGCTCTGGAACAGCTTCACTGAAAACGTTAATACAAGCCAAGGAATTCAGTTCTCTCACCTTGATGAGACTCCTGTGGGGTGATTGTGGTGAGAGTGACGACTCAGCCTGATCCTGGATCACAGTTACCTTGCAGTAAGTTAAGAGATGGGTCAAGTCTCATAGTGAAGTTCCAAGCGCAGCATCGAGATGACAATAAAGTCTGTGTCCAGGGAAAGAGTCCTCCATGATCTCCTAGCCTACAGAACTCATTAAGGATGTCAGGCTATGCATTTCAGCTCTTTAAGTGCCTCCAAGGCAGGGAATAAGCTTGTGCTTGAGAGCAGCAATTAAGGACGGAAGGGGTAGTTAGGCACTGAAGGATGTTTACCGGGCAAGAGAAGGCAGCAACTCGGAGCATTGCATTCTCTCTGAGGTGGAAACCATCTGAAGAAATGGCAACAGTGGCAACAGGTCTGAAAGCTCTGCGAATCCTGCTTCTGAAAATCCAGGCTCATCAGCATGGGGAGAGGTTTAGTCATATGTGGTTGGGATGATGGAGGAGGGTGCTGGATTAAAGGAAGAGTTTGTGCACTGCTTACTTACTACCTCAGTGTAAGGTGCTACTTGAGGTGCTGGAGTGGGTCCAGAGAAGGGCAACAAGGTTAGGGAAGGGCTTGGAGAATAAACCTTGTGAGGAGCAGCTGAGGGAGCTGGGGCTGGTGAGTCTGAAAAAAAGAAGGCTGAGGGGAGACCTTGCTGTCTGCAACTACCTGAAAGGAGGGTGTAGAGAGGTAGGGTTTGGTCTCTTCTACCAGGAGGAAATGGCCCCAGGTTGCATCAGTTTAGGTTGGACATGAGGAAGAAATTCTTCCTGAAAAGGGTCATCAAGCCCTGGTAGAGGCTGCCCAGGGAGGGGGTTGAATCTTCATCCCTGAGTGGGTCTCAAAGTTGTGTAGATGTGGAGCTCAGGGACAGGGTTTAGGGGAGACCTTGGGACAGTTGGGTTAATGGTTGGACTCCAAGATTTTGAACATCTTTTCCAACCTAATGAATTCTATGATTCTATTTGAAGAACTAGGTTCCCTTTCTTGTGTTCAAGATGGTAAGTGTCCTTTCCCAGTTAGAAACTCTTCCCAGCATGGCTTTGGCCCAACACAACCAGCAGTGGTGCAAATAAGTCCTGTACACCCTCCGAGTGATACGCCAGGCCAGGGGCCACTCCTCAGAGGTGGTTTGGATGCAGCCCCTTGTTCTGGAGAAGTTTGATGCTATGGAACATCAACACCTGGATGGGACCCCGTAGCTACTACTATGATGCTCGATGAACAATGGAACAATAGTTACCCATCTGTGACTGCTCATCCTTAACTTGGAACGTTCTGCCAAAGAACAAAGTCACTACCGAACATTGATGCTGAGCACGGTGATGGTAACTCTAAGTTTGATGTTGGTTGTTTTTAATAGACAGCAGTTTACTCCCGGACTCCCCTGTTGCTCACGCACAGCATCTTAGATTCCTTTTAGATTGATTCGAAGGGAAATAATTCATTAAAATTAAAAAAGCGGGCCAAAGCCGCAGCTGGTGTAAATTGCTCTAGCCCTGTGGATGCCAGTTTGCTCCAGCTGAGATCTGGCCTTACATAACCTCTGTTTTAAGGGTAGGTTCAGGCAGCCTCTGCTGCAAGCCTTCCAGCCGAGCAGTTACAGATGTCCTCGTTTCCTCCCTTCCATGGAGTGAGTTTGAAATTGTGAAACCCTCTAGTGCATCAGGATATCGGCCCCTTGCAAGAGTAAGCGGGAGTACCTGCAGAGGAGATGGCAGGAGGGTGAGCCATCAGCTAAGTGATGTGTTCCAACCCATCCCTCCTCTTCCACTAGTGACCACCAGGGAGGCAGTTGGTGCCATGACATGAGGAAGGTGGTTACCATCCATATGGTGTGAGTTCATATCGTGACAATGAGGACACAACCAGAGTGCTGTGGAAAAGTAGGTTGTCTGGAAAGAAGTGATGGGAAAGGTGCTGTGCCTGCTGCCCTCCTGGTCTTGATAAATCCTACTAATCCAAAACACATCTAGGGTGCTGGTGAACAGTCTAGAGCACAAGACCTGTGAGGAGTAACTGGTGGATCTGGAGTTGTTTAGCTTGGAGAAAAGGAGGCCCAAGGCAGACCTTCTCATACTCTACCTGCAAGGAGGTTGGAATGAGATGGGGGTCGGTCTTTTCTCCCAGGGAACAAATGACAGGGTGAGAGGAAATGGCCTCAAGTTGCACCAGGAGAGGTTTATGATGGCCATGAGGAGCAATTTCTTCCCCAAAAGGGTTGTCCAGTCCTAGGCTGCCCAGGCCAGTGGTGGAGTTCCCATCTCTGGAGGGACTGAAAAGCTGTGATGCTGAGGGACCACCAGGTAGTGGTGACCTGGCAGTGCTGGGTTCATGGTTGAACCTGATCTTAAAAGTTATTTCCAACAAAAGTGATGCTGTGATGCTCTGCTGCAGGTGGAAGTTGCAGCCAACACAGCAGGGTTGCTTTTCTGAGCTTCATCTTTCCTCAAGGTTTGACTTTTCAAGCAAGCTCTGCCATTTTTCAAGCCAGGATTTTCTTCTTTGAAAGCAGGGCCCGGTTGTTCTAGGTCAAGAAGTGCTTCCCAACCTGGAGTTGTTGGGAGTACACGGAGTATCTGAAATTCTATTCCTTTCCATCTCTCCCTACACCTGTTTGACCAAACCTAGTGATTTCAAAGCCTCTTTATGAGCACTGCAACTTCATCATGCTGTTAAATGGTTAGTATAACCACTAGACTGATCATGATTTACTAGCACTCTCTAAGTAACTTAGGCAGGGTTCAAGACTTTGCAAGAGCCAGGGATCATTTCTAATACTGCGTATGAAGTCAGCTGCATGGGCTTGGAGGATGAGAGAATTCATTTCTGTGGTCAGCCTTGACTCATAGAATGGTTTAGATTGGAAGGGATCTCAGAGATCAGCTGGTTGTAACCCCCTGCCATGGGCAGAGACATCTCTTACCAGACCAGGTTGCCAATAGCCCCATCCAACCTGGCCTTGAACACTTCCAGGGAAGGATGAAGCAGCCACAACCTCTCTGGGCAACCTGTTCCAGTGCCTCAGCATCCTCACAGGGAGGAATTTCTGCCGATGATCTGGTCTAAATCTCCCCTCTGATACCTTTTAACCTCAGGAAAATGATCAGGCCCCTGTCTGTTGTTGGCTGTTGTAGATATGGTCTAGGATTCTTGACCTTGGTCAGGTTGTGGTCATACGGGACAGGCCATTGGGACTCTTCTTTCCTGAAAACACAGCCCAGAGTCCGTGGCGGCACACCTTTCTGTGTTCCTGCAATCCTCTTACACATCAGCACCCTCTTCATTTCAAGCCAGCCTGTTGCCTGAGGCATCCTCCTACACTTTCTGCTGGTGTTATGCAGAGCCACCTCTGTAAAGCAGTAAAGCTGTAAAGCAGGCACAGACAAGATCCCGTAGTAGTTCACCCTGTTCCAGTGTCAGCACCCTCTCTGGCAATTTTGGCCAAGGCCAGCTAGTATGGAAGTAGCCACAGGGAGTCACCTCATGCCAGTTGACCAAGGCCTTCGGTCTGCATTGCCTGATGCTTTAGCAGACCCTCTGACTCCACAATCCTACCTCTGGACATTCTTGCTTCAGTCCTTGCTGAGACAACAGAGCAACCTCAGTCATCCACGTGAAGCATCTTGTTCCACTTAGGGTCATTGGGTTGTTGGGGTTTTTTTTACAGTAGGAGCATCTCCTCCTCCATCTCCTGGGGACATCCTGAGGCTGCCTCCATAGGTTATTTGACTGCATTCCTGGAGCTGGTGGCTTTGGCTCCATCCAGACTCTTTGGAGCAGTGCCTTTGCCCCGTATAGTTTGCGTGCTGCTGTGACATACGTAGTAAATAAGCGTGAGGGTAATTATACCAACAGGAATTCTAGGAACCCTGCCAGAACGGAGGGGACAGCCAACCCTTTCTGCAGTTAAAAAAAATCACCCCCAATCCCCCTCCCAACCCCAAATGAGTTCTGTCTTTTGAAGGCAGGATGGGACTTAGAACTAAAAATACAGGCGTTCACACACTCATCTATAAAAATAGCCGGCATGCCGAGAAGAAAAAAGCCCAAAGTTAGGCTTCTGTATCCAAAATTAAGCTCTTAAATAAATAAATTAGCCTGGTTTTCAAAAGCACGCGGCAGTGAATGGCTTGCACTGACATAAGAGGAAGCATCGTGTTGCTCAAGATTGAAGATCAGGCCTGAGTATGGATTTGAAAGTCTAATTATAGAATGCTGTTTGCTACCGGTTTGACCGAGAACAACAGATTTCAGGTGAAATGACATTGATTTTTTTTTAATTCCTTCTTTTTTTATTCAGAGTTTATCTGCATTTAAACGATGTTGGTAAAGGTGGGGGAAAGCACTCAAACAAGTGAAAAAACAAACCAGATAGACTGGAATGAAACAGAATCACAGAACTGTTGAGGCTGGAAAAGACCTCTGAGCTCATCCAGCCCAGCCCAGGACTTGACATCACCACAGCAGCCAGACCAGGGCACTAAGGGGCACAGCCAGGCTGTCTTTCCATCCCCAGGGATGGGGGCTCCATCACTGCCCNACCCTCCCTGGGAAGAAGTTCCTGCTGATATTGATAGGGAACCTCCTCTGTTCCAGCTGGCACCCAGTGCCCCTTGTCCTATCACCAGATGACCTTGAGCAGAGCCTGGCTCCATCCTCCTGACACCCACCCCTCACAGATTTATAGACATGAATGAGGTCCCCCCTCAGCCTCCTCTTCTCCCAGCTCAAGAGACCCAGCTCCCTCAGCCTTTCCTCATCAGGGAGCTGCTCTCCTTCCTTCATTACCTTCGTTGCTCTGTGCTGGACACCCTCCAGCAGCTCTGTGTCCTTCTTGAACTGAGGGGCCCAGAACTGCACACAATACTCCAGATGTGGTCTCACTGGTGCAGAGTAGAGTGGGAGAAGAACCTCTCTCTAGCCAACCTAGTCCTTCCCAGCAGCTTCAGGCCCTGCCCCCTCATCCTATCACTAGTCACCTGGGGAAGAGCCTGACCTCCACCTGTCTACAACCTCCCTTCAGGGAGTTATAGACAATTTTATGTCATTGCCACTGCAAACAAGAGCAGGGCATTAGTTAATCGAATGAATTTCTGTATCCTTGTGTGTGTGCTGCCTCCATGAAGAGGTGCCGTGTCCTCTCGCTGGGGCTGGTTAGCAGCATTCACACTTGAACTGTGTGGATGGTGTGGAGTGCCTAGAGACCGTTGCAGGATGTGGTGTCTCTGGTGTTACTTTCTCCTGAGTCTTTCTGAGTGAGTCAATGCTATTACTGCAGCTCAGTTCTGCCAACCCATAGTGCTTGGAAAATAAAGACAACCTTATAAATAACCCAAAACTGGAGCCAGCTGGTGAGGACAGCAGCGTGGAAGAGTAGAGGTCTAGAAATGTGAGCTGGGAGAAGGGGCTGAAAGAAATAGCAGCCGGTTGGATTTTTTTCAGCTGGAAGAGAAGGATTCACAGGGTAACTGTGTGCAAACAGCTACAAGACTGCTGCAGGGTGTAAAATGAGTAATTTCTTCTCCGAGACAATGGCTGGGATGACAGCTTAACCTTCAGAAGAGGAGTTGAGCATCCGTTCCTGAGCAGCACTGGATGCTCCTGGGAAGGGAAGGCCATGCAGGACTACAGGACAGATCCTTCCACTGGGAAGGATTTGGCAGAGGTGATGTTTTGCTCTCTTTATGGGCACCACCAGCTTGGCTTTTGGTGGCCCTGGGTTGCCGATACTATAAAACCCAGTTGCTTCCTCCTTTTCTCTGTGTTTTCATGGAGCCACCACAGCTCCGTCTGCCCAGCAAAGCCTCTCCTGCTAAACTCCATTTATCTCATTTCTTGCACGCGTGAAGGGAAGGCAGATTCCTGCGTCATCCTGCAGCTTCGGGGTCTCTGAGAAACACCGACTCCAGTCGGTGGCCTTGGGCATGCTGCAGCGTGGCAAGAGGACTGGTGACCCTGAGAGAGCAGGTGGCTTCACAGGCATCTCTAGCCCACTCGAGCTCTGTTGGGGTTGTCATCCCAGTGTCACCAGTGTCGGATGTGACTGGTGTAGCATTTTCTCGAGTGCAGAGCCCCATCTGGTGGCTTTCCTGCATCATTCCGTGTGTCCTTGTGGCTTCTTTCGGGATTTTTCGTCCTTCTGCACTTGGTGGCTGCGACCGAGAAGGACAAGGTGCTAGAGAAAGGACAGGGCTTGCAGGGTGCCTCTGCTTCTCTCCCAGCTTCCCTGTCTCTTGGTCTCATTTGGAGCCACAGGGGCTGTGGCGTTGATATCCTTCCCTCCTGCTCTTCGTTGCTGTGCAGTCTCACCCCGAGTGGCAAGGAATGACCTAATCGTTTGGCGAAACCCCAGTTTGTGCTGCGAGCCTCCCCTAGAGCCTCCAGAAGGCTGTTCATCCCACTGGCATGCTGGCATCTGAGGTGAGACAGCTGAACGGTCCCAAGAGGAGACGTTTCTACCCATTGACCAGCACAGATGACCAGCTCTGGGGTTGGCATAAGGTCAACCGATTCTCATCCCAAGCTTCAGAGCACAGGATTACAGCCAGGGCTCAGGATGAGAGGGAAAAAGAGCCAAGCATAGATCATTAATAACAGCATAAGTTCCTAACGAAGACCCTCTTAGGAGATGCTGCCTTTCTCAAATGAAACACCTGGGCACCTTGTGCTACCCTGACCTGAGCAGCAACGCTTTCAAAGGTCAGTCAGATGTTCCCTGACAGGCAGGTGTCTCCCCATGGCTGAGGCTGGCAGGTGTCCTTGCACATCCACCATGGGAACAGAGGCAATGATAGAGCGGTTACTGTCCGTGCGTGAAAAACCCCCCCTCTGGTCCTCCTCTGCCTGGGGTCTCAAGAGCTGACCAGTGGCAAGCTGTGGCCCTTTGCATTTGTGGGTCACACATGTGAGGGGGTAAATGTGGTGCCTCATTGCTCTCTATGGTTAAATCTCTGTGGTCTGTGAGGGAAGCTTCTTACTAGAACACTGAAGGGGCTTAGAAGATCTGTCAAGCCACTGCCAAGCACCATGACCAGTATCTTATCAAGTAGTTTCATCTCGTTATGAAAACAAAGTGAGGGAGTTGTTTTCTTGTGCAATACTTCATGGGCATTTCCTACCTCCTGCTTCACACTTGGGCATCACAGTCGACCAGATTGGAAGGGACCCAAGGGAACCCCGAGTCCAACCCATTCAATTAAAGAAATACACTTTAAATGAGATAGCCCAGCACCCTGTCAGGCTGAGCTGTGGGGTCAAAGATTTCCCACTCTTACAGTACAAAAGAGGTCCTCACAATTCACAGGAGATAGTGGTGTAGACACCAGTGTCTACCCTAGCATCCCTTCCCATCAGACAATCCCTAACCGACATCCTCCTGAGGTTTTGCTGGCGGCCAAAGTCTCACACTGAGCTTTTCCTCCTGTCTGCTGCAGGTATATCCGAACTATGTACCTGGGGATCCAGAGCCAGAGGCGGAAGGAACACCAGCGGCGTTTCTACTGGGCTATGATGTACGAATATGCAGACGTCAATATGTTGCGCCTCCTGGAAACGTTCCTCGAGAGCGCCCCTCAACTGGTGCTACAGCTCTGCATAATGATCCAAAAGAACCGTGCAGAAACATTACCATGTAAGTGACCCCTTTGTCCCCCACTCCCCATCGCCCCAGCCTTTCCCCCTCTGACCCCCTGCTCGGTTGGCGGTGGATGTTGTGCATGCCCTGGCGTGGATGGGCTGCCCTGGGGGACACAGAGGTCGTTCCAGCTCCGCGCCGCACTCACTGGGTAAAGTTTCTGCTCGTTCCAATGAGAGGAAGGATGGGTATCGATGGAAAGATGAGGTTTAGCTCTTCCGTGCCTGGTCCAGACTAAAGAAGTGATGGTGTTGAGGAGGAGGGCAGTCTCTAGTTCTTTGTCACCTGGCACTGGGCAAACACACTCATTCATTCCCTGCCTCAGTTTCCCTCCTTAGAGAAGTAGGATGATAAAAGCGGCCATATTGCAATTTGCGTTGTGAGGACAAGTGGTTCGAGGGCTGTGCAGTGCTTGGGTGGTGTGAAGTGTGGGCTAAGGGGTGTAAGTACGTGCAGTATAGGCTTTTTAATAGCTTAAACACGGTAAGACCTTTTCTGAAGACTACCCAGGGATTAAGGTTTAGTTGTTGGTGCCAGACTCACTCAGTCAAAGAAAAGAGAGAGGAGAAGGCAGAGGAAGGAATTGTGTAGGGACAGAGATGTAGGTATCATTGTAAAGGTAGATGCATGAGCACAGGCTTGGAAGCCATCATGGAGAAGAGGTTGCCAATTCTGACATCCTTTGCTGCAGTGATACCCTGAGCATGGAGTATTCACCTTGTGTGACCCTAACCCAGCCCTGGGGTGAGGAGCTCCACTAGCCCATGCTGAATGCCTAAGGGTTACCAGCTGGAGGGAGAATTGTCCTTTCCAAGAACCAAGCACGGGACTAGGTAATGAGCTGCTGGGTTATTCAGCCCCTGCTCAGTTCACACACCAGGGACAACACTTGGCTCCCAAAGGTTGTGTCATAGGCCTGAGGAGTTAAGAAAGTAGAGTTAAGAAAGGAGCAGAGATTAGAACTGAGCAGTTCTTCAGGGTTAAAGTTTGCTGGTTGGATCAAGGTCACTGTTATCTACAGCATCAGTAATTCAGACTGCTTTAGGCATGTCCACCACAATCGTATAGAAGCCTCCCTTGCCCTGTTCCTTCAGTCTTCTCCTGAACCCTCAGATCATGAGCTCTTAGACCTCCAAAGCGATGAACAGGTTTTCTTACAGCTCCTGCCTCTGTTGTGCTGCAAGTCAGACAACACAACCGAATAATCCCTGTAGGCTTCCAAATCTGTGGCTTCTTCAGTTTGCCACTTCCAGGCACAGTTGCCTAATCCACTGAACGAGCTGCATCATTTTCAACCCCCATCCCTTCTTCAGCTATGCAGTTCCTCCACTCCTCCAGCCCAACGAGCAAGCTGCTCTCTCTTCCAAGGCAGCGCACGTTCCCGCCTGCCTCCCCAAGCCCTGGAGGGCTCTTTGCCTGCCACGCTCCAGCAGCTGAGCTCCCAGGGTCCCCAGTGCACCTTCTCCCTGCCTGCCCGTGCCAGAGAGGCGGTCGTGCATCTCAGGGCTGCCTTCTGAACAACCAGCCCCGCTGATGGATGTGAGCAGCTCAGAGCTCCTGACTCAGGTGCAAGGTTTCCTAGAGCTCCTCTATGCCCAATCAGTGCTTCAGTCTTCTTCCTTCTCCTCCTCCTCCTCCTGGCCAGTGCATAATTATATAAAAGGAAATGAAATGCTGAGAAGAGCTGTTATGAAAGGCAGCGCCAAAGCTGTCCCTGAAAGCGGGCAGGAACCAAGGGAAGATGGATATTCTTGGGAAGCAGTGGGTTTCAAAATCAAATCAAGTCTCTCCATGTTTCGTTAGCAGATTGAGAGAGGTCCTTCTCCCCCTCTACTCTGCACTTGTGAGACCGCATCTGGAATGTGCTCCCTTATGAGGAAAGGCTGAGGGAGCTGGGTCTCTTGAGCTTGGAGAAGAGGAGGCTGAGGGNCTGAGGATTCTATGATTGTGTGGTTCATCATGTCTGTGTGAGTGGCACTGGCCACAGGAAGAGGCCAGTTCTGCCTCTAAATGGGGGCACTACCAGCTTGTGTCACTGGCAGAAGCACACTGGCACAACACCCCACGGAAGGTCTAACAAACCCAGGTACAGCCTGTGCGCGTGTGTCCAGGCTCTGGCTATTGCCATATGGCTCACACAGTCCCTCATGGCTTCATGTACTGCTAGAACAAGGTGAATTTACCGTTTCAAATGGCACACAACCCTCCTCTAAGCCCCAGGCTCTTCAGCAGAGCATCGACAAGGCCAAATGCTGGGTCCTGCACTTGGTTCACAACAAGCCAGTGTGATGTTACTGGCTTGGGGGAGGCTGGCTGGAAAGCTGCTGGACAGAAAGAGACCCAGGAGTGTTGATTTATCATCGGCTAAATGTGAGCCTGCAGTGTGCTCAGGTGGCCAAGAAGGGCAATGGATTCCTGGCTTGTGTCAGCACTAGTGTGGCCAGCAGGTGTAGGGAAGTGATTGTTCCCCTGTACTGGGCACTGGTGAGGCCACATCTCAAGTACTGGGGACAGTTGAGGGCATCTCAATACAAGACAGAGGTTGAGGTGCTGGAGTGGGTCCAGAGAAGGGCAACAAGGTTGGAGAAGGGTCTGGAGAGCAACCCTTGTGAGGAGCAGCTGAGGCTGGGTAGTCTGAGGAAAAGGGGACTAAGATGAGACCTTCTTGCTGTCTGCAACTACCTGACAGGAGAGTGTAGAGAGGTGGGGGTTGGTCTCTCGTTACAAGGAACAAGTGATGGGACACGAGGGAATGGCCTCAAGCTGCCCCAGGGGAAGTTTAGGTTGGCCATGAGGAACTTCTCCCTGGAAAGGGTCATCAGACCTTGGCAGAGGCTGCCTGGCGAGGGGGTTTCCACTAATGGGCCCTCACTCACCCAAGATTTAGCACCTCCTGTATGGTCTGACAGCACTGGCAGCAGAAGTGCTGGAGGTGGAATATGAGGTCAAGTTCCAGCCTCAGTAAAGCACTGCTGTGATTTCATGAAGGTCAGGCTCTGTTCCTTCATCACACCGCTAGCACAAGGCAGACCAGCTCCCAGCTTAGCCCAGTGACTCAGGTAGAGTAGAAAATAGCACTGAAAGGAAAGAGCTTGGTGTACTCTGTCTTGTGAACCCATCACACCTGAGCTTGGTGTACTCTGTCCTGTGAACAGATCTCACCTAGGTGCACAGTGAGAGCCTGAGCTGGCGTTCTCTGTGCTGTAGCTGTTGGGACAAACAGGTCATCAACTCCTGAATCTGCCTTTAGAAGGAGCTGGTGGTATAGAGACCCCTAGTGAGCAGCTCACCTGCTACAACCACTGCTGCGTGGGTGCAGAACAGACTCAGTGGAAGGTGATAGAGGAAGGATGCCTCCAAAACATGGATCAAGTCATGTCCAAGGCCACTGAAGTTGGTGAGCAGCTTACTCTCCAGCAGCTCCTTTCTCCAGGGAGCAGCTAGATGATGCATTTAGATGTACCCTTAGGGTTAGGCAAAAGGAGGTGATGGGGGTTGCCCAAGGAGGTGCTTGGGGCCCCGTCTCTGGAGGTGTTTAAGGCTGGGCTGGATGAGGCTCTGGCCAGCCTGATCTAGGGTGGAGTGTCCCTGCCCATGGCAGGGGGGTTGGAACTGGATGACCCTGTGGTCCCTTCCAACTCTGACCAACTTTTTCCTAGTGAAGGTGATGGGGCACTGGAGGGGGCTGCCTGGGGGGTTTGTGGAGTCTCCTTTTCTGGAAACATCACATCAACAGCCACAACAAAAAGCCCAGCATCCCAGACCTTCATTTCATAATTGCTCCCAGCACATAATCCACCTCCCTTTTGCAGAATGAACCATCCTTGACCCTCTTCAACCAGCAGAGATGTCTGGATGGGAGCACATATAACCAGCTTAAAGGAGACTCCCAACTTCTAGTCAGTTAGCGAGGGGGGATTCCAATTTTCCAGCATAAATCTCTCCAAGAGGTTTCCTTTCACTTCCTTTTTTCATGCAGCCACTTAATGAGATTTAGCAGAACCTCTGCCATCCTTCCACTCCCGTCACGAGTTCCTTATGCAAAGCTTTCACTGGGAATTTGCTTGCATGAGGCTGCAGTTTTCAGCACAGTATCCCCCCCCTCCTCCTCCAAACGGGGCTGCCTGTCTCCCCATGCTGAGCCCATCTCCTCTGTCACCCAGGCGCTGGTATGAAGGAGATGTGCAGCCTAAGCCCTCTTTATGCAAAGTCCTGTTGAAATCCGTGGGACTGTGCGAGGTGTCTGCAGTCCCTGCAGCCCACAGTTCAGTCTGAAGCTGCTTGTAGATTTAAGAGAAAGCAACATCAGCTTCACTTTTTCAGCGGGGTTGCTCTTTTAAAAGGAGGGAGACACGCTAGGCACTGACAGCTCTTGCAGACATCTCTGCTACAGCTGTGGGTTGGCTGCAGGGTTATCCTGGTGGCATCTGTAGCTAAATCTGTTCATCCCTCCCTAAGTACAGTCCTGCCTGTTTTGTCATGCTCTCAGCACTAGTGTGGCCAGCAGGACTAGGGATGTCATTCTTCCCATGTACTGGGCACTGGGGAGGTCTCCCCTCAAGTACTGGGGGCAGTTCTGGGCCCCTCACCTCAGGAAAGTGATTGAGGGGCCTCAGAGGGTCCAGAAGAGCAATGAGGCTGGGGAAGGGACTGCAGAGCAAGTCTGATGGGGAGAGGCTGAGGGAGCTGGGTGTTTAGCCTGGAGAGGACTCAGAGGGGACCTTATCCTTCTCTATAACTCCCTGAAGGGAAGTTGTAGACAGGTGGGAGTTGGACCCTTTTCCCAGGCAACCAGTGACAGGGCGAGAGAGCAGCGCCTGACACTGCACTAGGGGACGGTTAGGTTGGATGTTAGGAAGCCCTTCCTCATGGAAAGGGTGATTAGATATTGGAATGGACTGCCCAGGGCACTGGTGGAGTCCCCATCCCTGGAGGTGTTGAAGGGCAGCCTGGCTGTGGCCCTTAGTGCCCTGGTCTGGCTGCTGTGGTGCTGTCAGGTCCTGGGCTGGGCTGGGTGAGCTCAGAGGGCTTTTCCAGCCTCAGTAATTCTATATTCCTTTCTATTCAATGTCTGGTGGTCATTTATGATCAGGGGTTCTCTTTTTCATAGGGGCACTCAAAGATGCTTATCACTGGTCTTTACTGGCTGTAGGAGGATGAGCAGCAGGGTGCCTCAGCCTTTGTCAGAGGAGCATTTCCTGTTCATCTGAGTGGCCTTGGATGGGCCAACCTCTAGTTAAACACTTGTGCACCTGAGTGAGAGGTTTCCCATGTGGGTGATGATGAGTTAAGCCTCAAGGGGAGATAAATTTCTTAGTTAGTGTTCCCCAGATGACAGGCTGATAGTTAACTAATAACACACAGTGACTAATGGATACGCTGAGCCCAGACTAGACTCTGATACACACAGTCCAGTTAAATGCAGTCACAGGGTAGGAACCATCCCAAGGCACCTCAGCTTGTTGAGGAATGGGTTGAGATTGAAAAACAGAGCCATCTCTAAAGGTCTGGATGATGGATTAAGGGGATGGATTAATTCTAATTCAGCCTCCTCCCCACTCAGATCTGAGGTACCAAAATAACCTCCTGAGCTGAGGAAACCAAGTTAGAAGAGGAGACTTCATCCTTTAGTTGTTCCAGGGTGGGATTCTTGAATTTGAGCAGCAGTGGCCTGGACACGAGCGAAGAGACTAAACCTCACATGGGTCCACTGACAGTGGAGAAGAGACTCATTCAACAGGACCAAGTGCAAGGTCCTGCCCCTGGGTCGAGACAATCTCAGGCACAGATAGAGGCTGGGTGGGGAACAGACTGAGAGCAGCCTTGA
>VZRI01010395.1:56827-72595 GCA_013397515.1 Upupa epops | reverse complement strand
AGGTTGCCCAAGGAGGTTGTGTCTGCCCTATCCCTGGAAGTGTTCAAGGCCAAATTGGCTGGGACCTTGAGCACCCTGGTCTAGTGGAGGGTGTCCCTGCTCATGGCAGGGGGGTTGGACCTGGATGATCTTTCAGGTCCCTTCCAACCTGAACCATTCTAGGAATCGGTGAATTAGATTTGAAAGTTAAGGTTGCCTGAGAGGTGATGGAGGCCTCATCCCTGGGGCCATCCCAGGTCAGGCTTGATGGGGCTCTGGGCAATCTGGTGAGAGGTATCCCTGCTCATCACAGGGGAGTTCACCTAGATGACTTTAGAGTTCCTTTACAACCCCGTGACTCACAATAGGACTGCCAGCCTTGAAGGAGCACTCAGAGTTAGTGTAAGATCATTAGTGTTGGCCTGAGCCAAGCAGCTATGTCCCTCAGAGTCCCTAGCAGGAGTGGCACCAGCACTGGACACCCATCATCACTACTGTGGCTCTGTTAAAATGAGCCTGACATGGTTTTGGCTTGGACCAGGTAACTCTGAGCCAACGATCCCCAAGGACTGCTTGGGAATGAGCACAGGGATATTTCCCCTCAGGGAGCTGGATGTGGTCATCTTTGGATGGCAAGGGATGGGCTGGGGCTGGGGAACATTCCCTGTAAGTAGTTGGTTCTTGGTAGAGATGCAGCCACAGAGCACTGTGTGTGGGAGATGCCATGCTGGATGGAAAAGCTTGTGTAGGGGAAAGTGCTCGTTGTAGGGTGTTGCTGCCTGTTTTCCAGTAACTAAATCCAGCAGTGCTTGAACTTGAACCCAGACCCCAAATTCTAACCCCACTCCTCAAAACCATCCCTGTTTGTGGAGTCTCCCACGAGCAGAGCTACTCATTATAAACAAGATGTGGTTCAGCCTTTTTACTTAGACTCAGCCGTGTTCAGTACAAAACAGAGACCTACATGTCATCCTCAGCCTTGGCTTGGGGTGGGTGAGACACTAAGGTCGGTCCAAGCGAAGTCCTTTGCTCCTTTTGGGAACTGCTCCTCCCTCTCTTCACCAGGGCATCTTTCCTGAGACCCAGCCAGCCAACTGCAACGTGTGCCTGAAAGAGTCTCTCCTCACAGAGTCCTCAGCAAGAGGAGGTGGGGTGCGTTAAGGTCTGTCAGAGCCCCACTCTGGGCTGTGGCTTGGGCTGCGAGGCAGGTGCTAAGGAACAGAAGATGCTAGAAATTTGCCTGTGGAGTTGAGGGCAGTTCTTTCTCTCTCTTACTCCATTCCTTGGGGAGTGGGCTTGATGATCTTGGACGTCTCCTCCAACCTTCTAAAAGAAACGGGAGACATCCATCACTCAGAGGATGACAGTATGAGCAGAAAAGCAGTTGCTCGTTGCCATGCAGGCAGGGACCCCACCAGCTGTGTGCTTGCTGAAGGGGCTTGGCAGAGAGGAAGCAGGGTAATCTGCATTGAATCTTTGTCCTGATTCAACCATGGTTTCCCTTTAAATGCTCATCAGCAGAGCAAGGAGGCACCTCACAAGGTGCCCAGATAGCTCCAAACACAGGAGCAGCTCTCCCGGGAGGCCACTCATATGACTCAAGTGCTCTGCCAGGCTGGGGCATATGGCTCTGTTCCTGCCTTCCCCTCCTTCTCACCAAAGCCGGATGACAGAGAACAATTTGGTGCCCTGCTTGAAATGAGTCACTGGTCCCGGGCTAACTCCCAGCAGCATCAAAAAGCCATCTCCACAGTTGGCAGTGAGCACTGAGGACGTCTTGCTCTGGCATGCTGAGAGCAGGCTAGGCCTGAGGCAGGTTGGCATGGAGCAGGATGGGGAAAGCTTGCCCTATCATCAGCCGTATTGTCCCAGCGCGGTGCGAGAGGACTGGCTCAAGGAGTCTCTGAAGCCAGAGACAGCTTTTTTATCTCCGATGGGCTTTGGAGCAAATCCAAAGAGAGACGTCATCCCTTAGCCCATCCCCACCTGCAGCTTCTCCAGCCACCAGAGCACTCACTCGGTTATCTTGGAGCGCTGAGAGAAAAGCCTTCTGTTCGGTACCACGTGCTGCCGTCACGCAGATGACATAAGAGAGCCAATAAAGATGAGTCACCGTTCACGGGACAGCACTGGCCGGCAGCCAGCACTGCCAATTTTAGGCTCTGTAAGACGGTGGTGATCGTCGGGAGGGGGTTACATCATCAGAGCACTACACAAGCATTAGCTCATGCTGTTCCCAGGAGCCGCAGGCCAGCCAGGAAACTGAGGCACAGAGAAAGGAGTTTGAGTACCTGGAGGTCTTGGAGCTTAAGGTGTAGGGGTCCCCACTGTGCTGCAGGTTTCTGGGGAGCAAGTTTGTGCCAGGAGGATTGTAGGCAGGAAATGAAGGCTTTTTCAGGGTCTTTATGCTGCAGACTTTCTTGGGGACATACCTCTCACAGCAGATTTGGGGTTAGAGCACAGGAAAAGGTGATTTCATGCTGCTGTGCATCTGGCTAGTGGAAATCACAGGGATTCATGTCTTTTCATCTTCGGGTGGCTGTAGCGTGCAGCTCTAGCGTGCATGTCAGGTATTCAGGAGAGCCTGCTAAGTCTGGATGAACAGAGCTCAGAGTCCCTGAGACAGGCAAAAATCAAATGGGGAAGATGCCAGGGTGGGTGCTGGGCAGGGACTTCTCTGTGCTGCTACCTCTGATGTGGATGGAGCGGTTCAGGTTGATAGAAGTGGTTCAAAATTGCTGAGTATTGAAGGAAAGATCTTCCTTTGTTTCAGAAACGATCTGTTGTATTACACGAGTAGCTCGGGGTGACAGTCCTGAGTCTGGGAGTGCAGCAGATTTACTGAGTCTGTAGAAATCTCCTGAAATGACTTTTGTCCTAAGTGGCATCTGACCAACTTCATGCTCTCGGTGTGCTCAGTGCCTTCACTTCTTCACACAGACAGCCACTGATGGGGGATGTCTACCAGACATGGCTGTTTCCCTCGCACAGGAGCCCATAGCTGATATGTCTTACGGTGCAAAAGGATGCTCGCAGTAGGGGAACGGATGCATGGTTTGATGTCTTGGGGAAGATGTTCTTTAGTTTGATGGAGAGCAGCCTCACCTCCATCTTGTGCAGACCTGAACTTCAAAGAAGGCAAAAAGGCTGAAGAGATACAAGCCCACCTGAGCATGACTTGGGGTGTTGGTGCATCACTGAGTTCTGGCCTGCTACACGCCTCTTAGACCTTTGCAGAGTGTAGAAAGCATAGGAAGCAGAGGAAGAAACAGGTTCCTGCTGTTATCCTTGGAAATCAGTGTCCCTGGTGCCTTCAGCTACCCCACTGCTAGACAGCAGCAGCTGTTCCATATCAGTATCTGTCCCTTTGTCTCTCCCCCTCATAGAAACGCTCTGCCAGACTCACTGTAATGATGCCAGTCCTGCGTATCCTCCACAAGTGCTGAGGTCTCCTCCTTTTCAGACCAGCCCTCTCGCCAAGTCCAGTCCACCGATGGCCCCCTACACAAAGATTTGCAAACCATGAGGTTAGCAAAGTGTGCATGCTGACACAGCTCCTCTAAGCACACTGGCTGAGAACCTCTGACCTTGGCCAGTGAGTATCAACCCAGCTGGACTTCCTTCCTCTTCCCCACCAGAGGGAAAGCACTTCCAAAGCTGGGATGAAGATATTTCTCTAATAGCCTGCAAACTTTCTCTGCCCAGGCCAAACCATCAGCCAGAGGTGGTTTGCAGGTTCTATGTTTAGCACTGCCACAAACTACTCAAAACACTATCCTGACAATACCCCAATGCCAAAGAGCTGGGCATCAGCACTGCATTAATAGCAGGAGGTTGCTTCACTAAGCCCTGCCCAAAGATGTTGCTTCCTCAGTCTGGCGATGAGTCTGCTGGGTTTATCTGTGCTGATAAACTGAAACACATGAGGACATGAGCACAGCCACCACACCTTGGTCATCCACATGTTTACAGAGCAATCCTTGGCACCTTTTCAGTTACTGGCAGCTAGCACCAACCCAAACAATCCCAAGGCTTGGCTCAGGGGCTAGCACGAGCCAAGAGTGTTTCCCAGCAAGCACCCTGTTGGTTCGATTGGGCCACCCTGAGGTGACAAAATGACAGGGATGTGGCTGTCAACAGCATGAGGCTTTGCTCAGTTACTGATCTCTAGGTCCTGGGTTCAAAAGCTGCCCCAGACCAGTGCTAGAGAAAAGAGATTCTCATGAATACTTTCAGAAGTGGCCAGCAGAACTCCTAGGGCTTTCCTTGCCAGTGCTGATGCTATTTTTCAGAGTAGTTTAGTCCCACCTGCAAGAAAACAACGCCCAATCAACTTGTGTTAGGCAGCCTTAGAATCATAGAATCATTCTTAGAATCATTAGGAATCGGAAGGGACCTTGAAAGATCATCCAGTCCAATCCCCCTGCCACAGCAGGATCACCCAGACCAAGTTGCACAGGAACAGATCCAGGCAGGGCTGGAACATCTCCAGAGAAGGAGACTCCTCAACCCCCCTGGGCAGCCTGGTCCAGTGCTTTGGGACCCTCCCTGGGAAGAAGTTCCTGCTGATATTGATATGGAACCTCCTCTGTCGGTAGTGGTGCTTAGTCTACCAGGAGGGAAGTCCACATTGCCTTTTCTCAGGTGCCTGGTAAGAACTGGATGCCTCTGGGTAGCACACTGAAGACCAGGTAGACACAAGGTTTCTGAACTGAGGTCAGAATACAAGAGAAATCAAAAAGTACACCAAGAAAGATGGATGTCTGTAGAGATGACTTGGACTCTGCTGGCCATGCTTCTTTCAGGTTGAACCAGGTCTCTGGGATAGAATCTGCTGCTCTGTGTCACTGCCTACAAAGAAAGACTGCTCTGCACGAGTAGATTTAAATCCTGTCCTTGCTAGAAGTGTTGTCAGGACATCCTGATGGAGCACTTCAGATGAAATCCTTTTGGCTCTCTTAAGGAGCTTCAAATCCTCTTGTCTGTGACTGTTGACTTCTGGGGATTCAGGTGGGGTTCTTTCCCAGTGTGAGGCTGAGACGGTGCTTCAAGGCATTCAGATTAACAAGGATTTAGCTGAAGTCTTTGTAATTACACTGCTGTCTGTGCAGAGGGTACCTCTGGCTGAACAGAGAGGCTCTTCATAGAGCCTTTGACAGAAACAGACACCTACGAGTTCTTACGTTCTATTTCCAAACAACATTAACTGCCCAAGAAATCCTGGGCTGCTGCTCTCCCAGCACATTTCCACTGCAGAACCTAGCCCAGGTGATTGATGGAATCATAGAATCATTAGGGATTGGAAGGGACCTCAAAAGATCATCCAGTCCAATCCCCCTGCCACAGCAGGATCACTCAGACCAAATCACACAGGAGCACAGCCAGGTGGGTCTGGAACATCTCCAGAGAAGGAGACTCCTCAACCCCCCTGGGCAGCCTGTGCCAGAGCTCTGGTACCCTCCCTCGGAAGAAGTTCCTGCTGATATTGATAGGGAACCTCCTCTGTTCCAGCTGGCACCCACTGCCCCTTGTCCTATCCCCAGATGACCTTGAGAAGAGCCTGGCTCCATCCCCCTGACACCCACCCCTCACAGATTTAGAGACATGATGAATGATATCTGGGTACGTTTAGACCAGGCTCAGACCAAGCCTCTCATTCCTGTATGTGTGGCATTAGAGCACAGATTCACTTAGCTGTTGGTGCTGAGCATCTCCATGAACACGATGCAGCCCTGCCCCCATGAGGTTAATTCAGGATGTCCTGTGGAGGATCCTGGAGAGACAATGACACTTTGTGGGTCATAGCCTGAGTCCTCACTGATGGGTGCTTGTGCTCCCAGGCTATGTGGAAGCACTATGTAGCCCTACATCAACATCAAAAAGCACTGCCAGTAAAATTAATGAGATTTCAACTTTACTGGCCAAAACTCCTAAAGGAGAGCTCAGTTCCACAGTCAGACACACAAAGCAGTATCCACTGAAGTAGAACAGATTATTTGGTGGAACCAGAGGAAGGAGGTGATGGTGCCCCTGTGCTCTGTACTTGTGCGACCATCCCTGGAGTGCTGAGTCCAGTTTTGGGCACCACACTATCAGAAGGACTTGAGGTGCTGGAGTGGGACCAGAGAAGGGCAGCAAGGCTGGGGTGAGGTCTGAAAAGCAGGAGCTGTGAGGATCAGCTGAGGGAACTGGGGTTGTTTAATCTAGAGAAGAGGAGGCTGAGAGGAGACCTTGTAGCTCTCTCTACAGCTACCTCAGAGGAGGTTATAGCAAGGCTGGTGCTGGTCTCTTCTCCCAAATGACTAATGATAGGACAAGAGGAAATGGCCTCAAGTTCTGTCAGGGAAGGGTTAGATTGGATCTTAGGAAGAAGTTCTTTGCTGAGAGAGTGGTTGGGCACTGGAGTGGGCTGCCCAGGATGGTGGTGGAGTCAGTGTCTCTAGAGGTGTTTAAAACCAAGCAGCTAGAGCACTGGAGTCCGTGGTCTAGGGGTTGGGGAGATGCTAGGATGAAGGCTGGACTTGGAGATCATTTACAGCCATGAGGATTCTATGGTTCTATGATTTTTGGGCAGGGGGAGACAGTGAATTCTGTTCTTTATATTTTCTTAACATTTAGGAAGAGCTTAAAAATGGACAAGTTATTTCAAACTCAACAGCTATGTGTCAGAAAGAATGTCACATCAAAAGAGACCACAAAGGAAAGGTGATTCTTACTGTGTGTCCTCCTTCTCCTCTACTCTATAATTACCTCCAGCTTCTTTATGACCAAAACTCTTCACCAAACTCACCTCAGGTTTGTGAGTGGTCGTAGACACCTGCCATGCTCCGCTCCCTATGAAAAGTGTGATTTCAAAGCTGATTTCCTTTGACTCCGTTACACTCCAGTCAGAAACTCTGGTGGCTGGGTGGACCTTCAAAAGAGGGCTTTTCACCATAAGGCAGGGTTTGCCCATCCAGCTATAGCAGCAGTCACGCTAGCAGTTCCCTCAGTGGGCATAGCTGAGACCAGACCCCTAGAAGGATTAACCTGGAGTGCCAGAAGGGCAACTTTTGTGCTACAAACCTGTCTGTGTGTCTGCATTAGCCTCACCAAAGCTCAAGCTGCCATGCCTGGGCTTCCCAGAGGTGTCAGGACACAGCAGCCTCCTGGGGCCAAAAAGCACAGCCTGGAAAATCTCATGAGAGGCTCCGTCTGCAGGAGTTGAACCACAGTCTTCCACCTTGTTTTGAAAGCGATGAGGAGGATTCTGTGACCGTGTCTGTGAACTGTGCACAGGTTCAAGGTCAAGGGTCATTCCCAAAAGGCAGATAAGATACCACTACTCTGTTTGGGAGTCTGAGAGGCTTTAATGACATGGATGTAGCAGACTCTACCAGCTGGCCTCAAGGTCAACAAATAGCCCTGGCTCTGTTCTCATTTGATAGCTTGGATGTCACCACGGTGACCCAGCTTCTCTCAAGGCTGGGGTTCCTTTGGGCCCTTCTCGTCTCTGCTGGCTTTTGATGAGCTGTTGTGTGGTCATGAGCCACTCTACGAGATCAAAGAACCTGGTTAGGTAGGTCAGGAGAGGTTTGTTTGCAGACCTGTGTGTATGTAAGGACTGAGATTTCAGCTTTAGTGAAGAGCTGCCAGAAACATTTGCACTGTGGAGTGGATGTCAGCAGCTTTTTTGCCTACATAAGTAGGTTAACACTGAGATACCTGAGGTCAGCATCCTAGGAGAGGGGTGAGGCCATTATGGACAGCAAGCAGAGGACTCCCTACTCTGCACTAGTGAGATTGCATCTGGAGTATTGTGTCCAGTTCTGGACCCCTCAGTTCCAGAAGGACACAGAGCTGCTGGAGGGTGTCCAGCATAGAGCAACGAAGATGATGAAGGAAGTAGAGCACCTCTCTAATGGGGAAAGGCTGAGGGACCTGGGTCTTTTGAGCTTGGAGGAGAGGAGGCTGAGGGGTGACCTCATGAATGCCTATAAATATGTGAGGGGTGGGTGCCAGGAGGATGGAGCCAGGCTCTTCTCAAGGTCATCTGGTGCTAGGACAAGGGGCACTGGGTGCCAGCTGGAACAGAGGAGGTTCCATACCAATATCAGCAGGAACTTCTTCCCAGGGAGGGTACTGGAGCATTGGAACAGGCTGCCCAGGGAGGTTGTGGAGTCTCCTTCTCTGGAAGCATTCAAGACCCACCTAGATGTGTTCCTGTGCCACTTGCTCTAGGTGATCCTGCTGTGGCAGGGGGATTGGACTGGATAATCTTTCTAGGTCCCTTCTGATCCCTAATGATTAGAGGATTCTATGACTCACATGTCTATGAGGGCTGTGTACTGCATGTCTGTTCAGAGCAGCCACCTTCTTGTTGGGGTATTGTGTTCTGCTACTACTTTCTACTTTCTTGAGGATGGTGATCTGCTGGGGGGTTGTTTCACCTACTTGGCCTTCAGTGGTATAAAATCGTTGTTGTGTCACTTGAATTTGTCCACATTACGTTGGGTCTGTCAGCTTCTGCTCTGCAAACCAGGTTCTAGCTCTTCTGCTAATCCTGAAGTGAGGAACAGGTTTGCCCAGCTTTCCTTTCTGCTCTCTTTGCCTTGCTAGGACTCTGAGTTCTTGTTGCATGCCAAATGATTCCTGCCTAGGGTGTTTTCATCTTATCCCCTTCTCCTTTGGCCATTTCAGTTTGATCATCCCCACTCCAGGCAGAGTTAACAGAGAGACAGAGATGCCTTTCCAGGGTGCAACACATCCCATGTCTCAGACATCTTTCCTTGGGTGGGATAAACACTGAGGCACATGATGCAAGGAAGATCTTCACTAAGACCATTTTAAAATGGGAGGAACAAGCTTTGCTGGTCCTTATGAGCTGGGTGATAGCCAACACTTTCAACAGGAGATTGAACGCCTTGCTGAGAGGATTCAAGGACAATCCAGAAGAGAGGGCAGATTATCCCATTTCTTGCTTGGCCAAGGGTTCTTGTATCTCCTGCAGAAGGATCAGTTACTGGCTTGCAACCAGGAGAAGACACAAGACTGGACAGACCCAGGGCCTGAGCCAGTTTGGCAGCTCCTGAGTTTACAGAGATGAAGAGGAGGAGACATGACAAAAGCAGCTGAGATAATGAAAGCACAGATCAGACGAATGTGGCCGGTGACCTCTTCTAGGAGTAAAGACAAAGAGGTAGCAGGATGAAAGGGGAGAAAACCCAGTCCTTTTGAAACAGTCTGTAGTGAACCTGTGGACCTCAGTTTCTCAAGGCAGTGCTGAGGCAAAGGCTGGACAGGAACTAAAAAGAGACCCAATGCTCCTGGGGTCAGTGAGGACATCTAAATGGAGCAAAACGGAAAGGTCTGAGGAAGCATCCACACTTCAGGGATTGAGCCAGCCTTTAACTTAGAGTAGGAGAGCAAGATGTCCTGAAGGTGCCTTGCTAAGGACTTTGTCAATCTTGCAATAAAAGTTTGGGAATGCGGATGCTCCTCTGGTCTGATGTAGAAGAGTCGTCCTTGTGCTACCTTAGACTGTCCTGTACCAAGACTCAAAGCAAGCCTCACCCCAGGAAGTCACAGTAGGATGCAGTGGTGGAAGGCCCTCTTGCTGTTGTCCAGGTTGGTCTTTGCATTGAGTCAGTTAGCTTTTCTTCCTGCCTTCTCCGAACAGACACTAGCGGTTTCTCTTTCTTATGGTTTGGTGAGGCCGTGGGAGTCAGGTCCTGGGGTGAACAGGGCTGTGTCTGCTCCTTAGGGGAAGGTTACAGAAATGCTCCCTAGCAAGGGTGCAGATGCTGGGGATTCCCCCCTTGCCCAATACAATTTTAATGAGACAGGTGTGAAGGACGCACTGGTGTAACATCTCTTCCCAGTGTCGAGCTCTGGTTTTCTATCCCTGGCCAGTCCAGCTCTGAGGAGAGTGCAGAGATGTCACATAGATGTGAGTAGGGTGTTCCTGGTGAGACTTACAAGTGATGTTCACCACAGGAGGAACACACTTCATCTGCCACAACAGACTGGTGGAGCACTGGAGAGAGTGGTTAAGGAAGGGCTCTGAAATCCTGTGAAGAAAATGAATGTCAGAATGGTGTGTGCAGCCCTTTGTCATTGATGTCCTGCTAATGCTCCACAGTGATCCTTGTTCCAAGGGAAAAACAAAGAGGGAGAATGGGAAAAAGAAGACTAAAGTCATTCCCACCTCAGAAAGGAAAGAAAAAGGCAAGATCAAGCATCAAACTCTGGCAGGAACAAATGAAATCAGATGTGGGGGCTGATCCTGACCCTCTATCGTGAAACTAAATCAAAGCAGATTAAAAAGGGGGAGTGACTTTCAGGCAATGCCCTTCCAAAAGCAGAATCTCCCTCAATCTCTTGTATATAGAGGCCTTTTCACTCTATGTGCATCAAAATGAAAGCCAGATCCTAGATTCCGACTGAGCTTCAGGGAGGAACGTGCCACCCAAAGGGGAAAACACGATAACAGGGTTCACAGCACCGAGACCTGAGCAGCCAGCGAGCGATGAGGAGGAACGGAGACGCAGCACTTGGCATTAAGCAAGCACTGCCTTCGCACAGGGCTTGACGGAGGATTTCATGTCACCCTGAATATTCCCTGTCCAGCTCACCCATTGGTATCTTCCCGTTTTGTTTTAGAAGAGTCTTCAGGAGAATTAATATCATGAAAAGAATAGAGCATCATTTAGGCTTCCTTTTCAGCTTTAAAGGGACAGGCAGCCCAGGAAATAACTTGGGGAATACGTTACCATAAGTGCATTCACTTGACTCACAGCCGGTAACCTGCAGCTGGATTTATGAGGAGGACTGCCTGCCCCCAGTGAAAAACCTCCGTCCTCAGCTGAACAACACTGGGAGAAAGGGAAAAACGGATCTAGTCTTCATTTTAAATATTCATCCGTGTGTGCGTGTGATTTGGCTCCAGCTTTTATGCGGCTAGTACAGCCATGTGTCATTTCAACGCATGAATAGACCAGATAGGCTGGGGTGCCTTCCCATGCCCTGTCTTTATGCCTGCACACGGCTGGGCTTTAAAACCAGCAGCAGCAATTTAAGGGGAGTCATTGCTTTGCGTCCCTCTTGTGGCTGGGGGGGGTTTCAAAGACACTCATTACATTGATGAGATGGACTTTTCTCTTCTGGGCCACTAGAGGATGAAAACCAACTCAGAATGAAATTCAGCCTGTGAGATTCCTTCAGATCCAGGAGCTTCCCTGGGCTCATTGAATGAATGGAATGAGTGCTTCACACTCCTTTTTTCTAGTACCAGAGTGCTACTCCAGTCCACTCATGTTTTCATGATCCAAGCACTAGCTCTTGTTTCTCCTTCTCATAGAGAAGGAACAGAGCCTCTATTCCTTGGTTTGATGCTCAAGAACTTCAGCTGCCTTATTTCCCCCCACTGTGTCTTCCCTTCAGCACTTGCTGTTGCTCAGTCTCTGTGCCACCTGTGTTTCCCACTGAGGGCTGTTCATTAGCTCCCCGTGAGGAAAGCCCAATTACTAAGGCAAGAAGCCAGCATCAAGGCAGTTCAAGATGATGGGTGAGTTCAGCTCCAGATCCATGCACCTAAAAAAGGTGTCTCCAGTGGAAGTGTCTCCACATAATGAGGTTGTCCAAGCTTTCCTGTGTTCAGGGTCCAAACATTGACCTTCACACAACACTGGCAAGTTGTTTTGACTTTTGCCTACTGTTGTTTGAGATGCTCTGAGCACCCTGCTTTGTTCCAGCTCCTACCTCAAAAATGTCTTCTGTATGCAAGTTTGTCACGTCTGCCAGCTCCACCAGAGGTCTAGAATACCCTAGAGCATCTCACATGTTGCTGGGTTTCCATCACTTATGGTTACTTCTCCTTTGAGTAAAGTAACGGGCACTGCTTGCTCATGGACACCCTGAGGTGAGTCTTTACACTAGGAGATGAATCCCATCAGAAAAGCCTTGGCAAGGTGCACTGTGATGTGAAGGAGCTTTTATTCCCTGCTTTAGCATGGATTTTGTATGAGACCTGAAGTAAATCCTTCAAATCTCAGTGCTTTGTCTGTCAAATGGGGACATTGTAGAGCTCTGCCTCACTGTGCTGGAGGTAGGTTAGAGCCGTCTCACTGGAAGGACTTCAGGGCACATTCCTAAAGGGACCTGGGGGACTAATTCTTGTGATGTGTTGCTCAAGACACACGGGCTCGACTCTTCAGTGGTGCTGACAAGAGCCAGTGAGTCACTCATTGCTTCCTAGCAGGTGACAGGAGCAGTTCAAGGGCTGTTGTCCAGCACGGTGCAGAGAGTTTGAACGTAGTGCTGGTCTTTGCCAGTCTGACTTGTTACAGGCAGGTGGGCTATAGATCCCACAGATATAGACACAGGACTTCCAGCCCCATGATAGCTGATGTCCTCCTGGCTAGGGATGTGTCAGTGCATGGTAGGTATTTTCCACTCCCAAGACTAAGCAGGGAGTGGGAGTGGGTTTTTTGAAGTGACTTCAGATTTAAACCAACCCCAACCCTTTAATAAACAAACTTTGGAAGGGAGTTGAAACCTACTCGTGCTAGCTGAAGGTGCGTCAGGCACCATGTGCAAAACCCAAACTCAAAATAAAGAGATACTTCCCATGTGATCCAACTTACAGGACTTTTTCTTCTAGTGATAATTGGAGAGATCTCTAGAGTTGCTTAGAAATAAGGCCTGCAGATGTATAAGAGACAGGGACAGTTGATCCCACCCTCTGTGAGGATCGTACGTTGTATGACTATGTGACAGGTCAGAAGCAACAAGGGAAGGTGGGAATGAGAAACCTGTGTCCAAGGTGACAAAAGCTAAGCTGTGCTTTGTCATTTAAGCCTGCGTGAAATAGCCAGGGACTAAATTCATTAGCAGCCCTGTAAACTGGAGAAATCTTTATATCACTTCATGGTCTCTGTTGATGTCCACTTACTGATTTGCACCCCCAGACACCCACATCCAGATCCTGCTCATCACTAGGCAGCCAAAATACTCCCATGAATTTTTAAACAAGAGCAGGAATGTGTCAACATGTCTGGAGAAATTTCATTCTCCCCCTTAGATCTTAGTGCTAACGAGGAGACAACGGACTGTTTTGTAAGGGTAGAACTCATCCCGCCTCATGTAAGAAGTCCCCACACTCGCCTTCCAGGGGATGGAGTCAGACACCTTGGGAGCATGAGTCAACCCCTCCCTGTCCCACACATGGATCTTAGGACAGGGTGAATCACTTTCTGGGGGTGTGTGCCTCTCTCTGTTGACTCGAGATGTTCAGATGACTGTCAGCAGGCAGGGTACTGTGCAATGGGAGTGACTCAACACACTCTCAGCCAGCTCTGTGCAATTTACAGCAAGGACCGGGATCGGTGTAGGCTTCTGCGCTGAAAACATTACAGCAGGAGAAGACTTGATGTGTATTCTGGGGGGTTTTTCTGGAGTGTTTTATTCCTCTCTCTATTCAAGAAGAAATGAACTCAACAGAAACATTTTTAAGCCAGTGTGACACATCCACCTCTTGTGGGTTGGCGCTGCTGGAGTTTCAATACACAGGTACCTGTGGTGCTGTGCATGTTTCTAGTACAGCAGCACTAACATGAGACAATAAATGACTGTTTCCTTCTTCTCTGCTCATCTTGGCAAGTTTTAGAACTGAATTGCTAGAAGATATGAATAGTACCTGTAGCATCATTTAGCCAGAAGTCGTGTGGCATAACCCTAGAGTTGTGTGGCACTGCTCCAGCCTTCCAGAACTGTTAATTATGTCACCAAAAATGAGTAGGTTAAAAACCAATCTAACCCACATCTGTTTGGGGCTGAAGTTCTTCACTTTCAGAAGTTTCCATCAGTTGGAGTCCCCAAGTCCTAAATAGAGGCTGGAAGTGGAGCAGGGATGTTGCTGGAAGGATCAGACTCTTTGGTTTAGGACCATGTGGAGGGCATTGATGCATCTTGATGTTCTCTGTATCCATATATGCATCTGCATGGGACCAACTGCTTGGGTTTGCCTGAGGGTGAAGGCAAACAGGGATTAAGACAGATGTCAATGCTTGTATGAAAGTCTTTTAGTGTGAAAAAGATCCATGCAGATAGAAAGGACATAGGTGGTCTGCTCTTGCACTCCAGGACAGAACCCTTTCTACTGAAAGTAACCATCCTGTTGGGGCTGCAGCACTGAGATGGGGTCTGACATTCAAATTCTCCAGGGTGGATCTAATCAGGATGAGGTCAGAGGCTGGGGTGGGGTGGCCGAGCCGATGGCTCATGAAGGTAGGAGTAATGCACTGTGTCAGAGAATGGCTGAATGCAGCATCATTTCCAATTCCCACACTGATATCTCTGTATTTCTCTCCTCCAGACTGTAAGGACAACCTGATGTGAGTTGAACCTTTGGGCTTCTGAGCCTGCCCCCGATGCAATAATTCAGTGAGCAGATGATGTTTTCAACCAAACCTCCTGTCTAACTCAGTGGATCTGTGTGTCTTCCGGCAGGTGTGTCCTCTGTGGCCTCCCTGATGTCCCTGGCTTGGGTGCTAGCCTCCTATCACAAGCTTCTTCGGGACTCTAGGGACGACAAGAAGAGTATGAGCTACAGAGGGGCCCTCATCCATCTCTTCTGGCGCCTCTTCACCATCTCATCCCGAGTTATTTCTTTTGCTCTCTTTGCTTCCATCTTCCAGCTCTACTTTGGGATCTTTGTAGTGGTCCATTGGTGTGCCATGGCTTTCTGGATCATCCATGGTGGGACAGATTTCTGCATGTCTAAATGGGAGGAGATCCTCTTCAACATGGTGGTAGGGATTGTGTACATTTTCTGCTGGTTTAATGTCAAGGAAGGGCGGACTCGATACAGAATGTTTGCGTATTACACGGTAGTCCTGACGGAGAACGCTGCCTTGACGCTCCTTTGGTATTTTTACAGAGATCCTGACACTACTGACTCATATGCCGTGCCAGCACTGTGTTGTGTCTTTCTTAGCTTTGCTGCTGGGATAGCTTTGATGCTGTTATATTATGGTGTGCTGCATCCCATGGGGCCAAGAGCTAAGATCTTTGCCAGCTCCTGTTGCGCCGAGCTGCTCTGGGGCATTCCTTTGCCCCCCGATGTTGAGCCCATGGCACCCCAAACCCCTGGGTACCGGGGGGCCCAGGCTACGCCCACCAGAGCGGTCACGGAGCAACAGGAGGAACTCACAGCTGACACTTGCTTGCCCGTTTTCCAGGTGAGAGCAATGGTACCATCTACTCCATCTGGGCGACCCTACCCCCCAGAGGGGCCTCTCATTAAGATTGACATCCCGAGAAAAAGATATCCTGCATGGGATGCTCATTTTGTAGACAGGAGGTTAAGAAGAACTATCAACATCCTCCAATATGTCACCCCCACAGCTGTAGGTATTAGGTATAGAGATGGACCTCTCTTATATGAGTTGCTACAATATGAATCTTCACTTTAAAGCTCCTTAAAGCAAAAGTAAAAGAGGGGACCTTATTTTTGTTTACGGTAAACACAGATCATGAAACAAAACACAAACCTTCAGATAAGCTTTCTTTCTGGTTGCTGTATGTATAAAAAAAAAGGAAAAAAAAAAAGATATTCTCTATGTTTTGTAAGTAAAAACAAAAAGAAAAACTTTCCTTTTGTTTTTTACACACAAGAAACAGTATTTCAACTTCCACACCTAGGATTCACAGGTGGAGAAAGGAGGCATCTCCACGTCAGTTTTATACCGTACACCAAGTGTAGAGCATTCTTTATGGGATTGGTGCTGATTGAAAAAAAAAAAATAAAAA
>VZRI01010395.1:0-56534 GCA_013397515.1 Upupa epops | reverse complement strand
AGCTCCAAGACAAAATCAGGTCTGTAAGGCAATCTGGCAGTGCTTTTATAACACCACTTGGCCAAGCCCGCGGGTCTTGACCGAGTCATGTTATAAACACGATCCCCACCGCGTCACCGCTTTCCTCGCGCAAACGGGCCCGCGCGTTTGCGCCGGTTTAACGTGGTACTACAGTATCTGATCTTGTTTTGACCAATCGCACACCCTCCAGCTGCCCGCTGTCCTCAGTGGAGCAACTACCGACCATCCGAGCCCGGAATAAGGCTGTCGCCTTGATTTCTGGAAAATAATCTGCAAGCATTGAAATTCTATACCAAAACCATGACGCTCGAGTACATTACCCATACCTACAATTTCAGTAATAATAAAACTCAGCATAGTAGCAAAAAGCGAGTCAATTTAAAGGCACAATACTTGATCAGTGACTGGCAAAAGAATTTGACCTACTGTATCATTTTAAGGCTGTGAAAGGCATACATGTATTATTTGTAATCTCGTGTAAGACCTGTCACGTCTCATTTTAGTGCGAGCCTTAAAGTGATTGTAAAAGCATCCTTCGTTCCATTTTGGGGGATTTGGGGGTTTTGGTTTGTTTGTGCTTTTGTTATCTTTTCTTTTCTTTTTTTCTTTTGTCTTTCTTTTGTTTATTTCTGGTTTTTTTTTTAAAGGAGAACAAAACACGAAAATCGGGATTTTAAAACAAACAAACACACAAAAACAAAAGCAAACAACAACAAAACAACCGACAAACTTCTTCTTCAGACGGTAATAACCTGTAAACTGACTCACGTCTCGAGATGATTTGGTGCTTTGTATTTTTGTTGATGTTGTTGTTGTGATTTAGCTGAGAATTCTTCAACTCGGTACATGTGGGGAACTGCTGATAAAAACTGTCTCGTGTCACCCTCTACTGTAAGTACTTGGCGAGAAACACCACCAGAGGAAATTCAAGAGCGTAGCGAGAACATCGTGGTTTAGCTTAGCCTTCTCACCGCAAGGAGATGCTGCCGCCTCCGATGATGGCAAAGCCTAGATGGTCACCTGCCGAGAGTTGTGTGGTTTTCTTGACATTTCCAAATAACCCGCTCGATGTCTGAACATTCCCATCTCTCCGATTCTGTTTCTGTGCTGGAACCTCTCTTCTTTCGAGTTACATCACAGGTTTGCGTCTATCCAACACCCTTCCTTTTCCGTTTTGAGAGTATTGCTCCTTTAAAGGAATATTCCTGTTTCAGGGCATCTTTTCAATCCCACCATCCCTCGACTTGGGAGGGGAGAAAACCACCACCACCAACCCGAGATATTTTTAAGTGAATGCTGTAGTCTTTTCTGTGTGTAATTGCAATTTTTTATTCNGGGATGGGGGGGAACTTTTTAAATTCTGATTAATGTTTGGTTTTCATTTGAGAAATCGGTTGGTTTTTTTAATTATAGCCGTCTTTAAAGAAACTAGTACCAATTTTGTATAACAGTTTAAAGAAGCTGAATGCTTTCTTCGCCTGAATATACCTGAAGAGAACCATTTTTTTCAACCAGTGATCCTTTGCAGTGTTCTAAGAAAACATTGAGCTTTCTTCAGTTCTTTCATTTTCTTTTGTAAAGGAAACTTCTGACTGGTGTCTGCCCCTCTTCACGAGGGCAGGACTCCTTCATGCCAAACTATAACCACACGGCAAGGTTTATTAGAAGCCAAACTGTCACTGGTACTGTAATTCCCAGTCAAACTCCATTTGAGGCAGATGTTTCTGGGCTCTGATTACACCCGATCTGATGGTCACATTTTCATGCAAAGGCAGGGATCTGTTGTCTTGTCACCCCCTATGTGAATTCCCAGCCCCTTGTTTACTGTGCACATGAATATATATATAACCACACATATATATTTGTGAAAAGCTTTCATTCCCCTTCTCCATCGTCTGTGTCTTGTAATCAATTCCTTCTCAAGTGACCTACTAACATTTCACCCCGTTTCTTGCTCAACCAGTACTCTGTCTTCATAAACAGAGGTAATTTGTGAAGTGAACTTGCTTTCTCCAGCTACTGAGTCATAAAAATTCAAAGGTGCTCATTTGCCACCAACAGATCTTCGTTTCTCCTCTCGGAACTCTTTTTTGACTTATTTCTAATCCTAGTGCAGAACGACTCCAATCCAGTTCCCTGAGACTCATGCCCTGTATAAAGGCTCTCCTTGGCTCTTCTGTGAGGATCTCTCTGCTGCCCATCTGCATTTCAGTGGCATAAGCATGAGGAAGGGATGGATGACAAACAACCCTGCTGTTCCTCTGAGACCTTGCCTCCAGGACTTCAGCATCCTCCTTTTCAAAAGCACCATGAGAAGGTCGCCTTCCTTGAACTTGTCTGGTTTGGAGATGTGATCCCATTCCCTGGCCCCACTGAACAGCTGGACCCTGCCGCTTCACACCAGGACAGTGAAAGGAATCAACGAGCCAAGACACACTCATCAGGAGTCAAGGAGGAGACCCTTTAGTGTTGCCTCTTGTGAGCATCTGCAGCCTGTCTGCCCTCAGGAACCGGACTCTTGCTCCACACCACCACACCAACAGCCGTCCTCTCCATCCCGTAATGGGAGCGGAGGGACAAAACACTCTAGAAGTGACCTTACTTCTCAATACAGTGCTAATTTCTCACAGCCAAACCAGCTTGACTAAGGGCTTGACACACTCCTGCTCCAAAGTTCTCCTTCTTCATGGCTCGTGGTACGGATGACAGCGAAGACTGGTGCCTCCACTGAGTGTTAAGACTGTTTCATTATGCTTCGTTGCATAAACTTTCTGCCTTCACTGCACTGTTAGTCCTTTCTCTGAATGATATCCACTGGCATCTTGATTTAGCAAAAGATTGCCAGTGAGAACCTGTATCAACCTTCAAGAGCTTCATTTCTTTGAAGGTCTTCATTACAGCCTTAACGTAAAGCTCTACCACTACACCCAACGAGTTCAGAGCGGACAGTCTGGTGTGGTGACCATTTCCTCTTGGGATTATCTGTGATCTTATTGCCAAACAGCGCCTTTTGCCAAGCTGAAAGCATGGGGAGAAAAATTCAGCCCCAGCTCCTTACTGGAACTGATGTCATTGCAAAGCATCTAGTTCTCCCCTCCCCGGTTTGCTTTTTGTTTGGGTTTTCTTTGCCCAGGATCCCTTTGATTTCTGACGTGCTCTTTGTTGGACGGTCAGTGACCCTCTTTAGTTTCACCTGATTTTGAACTCCTCAGCCTCTCCCTGGTAGATTAACTGTGCCACATCCCACCTCCTTGCCAGACAATACTGCATAAGGGGTTTTTCTTGCTGTTCTGAAGAAAGTTGAGTCCGTGTTAATCGCATCACAAGACCTGGACCAATTCTCTGACATGCTTCTATTGCTGGATTCACTTGGTATCATCTAACCCAGCCAACTACGCCATGCCAGGACAAAGCCAGGGCATGAAGAACCTACCATCCTCAGTGTTAACGATGTTCAAAGCATCCCTGGCATGGTCTTGACCCAACAAGCCCTAGGCTTGGGCACCCTTGTCAGGTGTTGGTTACAGCCCATTCCCAATCAGCAGTTTGGATGCAGCCTGTCTGCAAGGAAGTGTTCAGGTCAGTTGGCTTCATGGCCAGGATAGGTCCTGACAGTGCTTGATTCGCTAACAAAGACTCTACTATATGACACGACGAGAAGTGGTGGAGTACCTCAGCCCAAGTCTGGAAGTTTTCTGTTTTCTGCCTGATTCCCAGGACAAGATCTACTTCAGTTTGAGGTTCTTTTGCAAAAGGCATCGCCTTTATCATGCTGATGACAGCACACCCCTCCAGCCATGGCCAGCATGCTTCTGCTGATAGCATTGCACATCTGTAGGCAGCTCATTTGGACAAGGAATGACTCAGACCAGACCAAATCGCCAACACAGTCAGAGGAATTACAGGGTCCCTGTCCGTGCCCTTGGCATGCTTTGCCACCTGCACAAGGCATTTTTCATCCAGCCTGAACTGTGAAAGAGGAGCCAGTGTTGTGGAATTACCAGTGGAAAGCGCAAGCAAGCCTCCGACTTCAAGTGTGAATGTATATTGTCAGGGTTCTGGATTGGAGCTAACTGTCCTCTTCATCCTGTCCTTCTCTGCCCCTGCCAAGAGTCAGTCATTTGCAGGTATTTTTATTTAAAGCTGACTAGATGAAACAGGACAAAATTCATTCCGAGCTTTACTCAGTGGTCTGCTGGAACCTGGCTGATGCTGCTCATGAGGGGAGCATCGCCGTTGACTCTGAGAGAGCCGTCATGCCGTGCTCTTCAGATGTGTCTTTGTACACCTGAGATTCACTTCACAATTTATCCCTGCTCCTCGTCCCGATGCAGAACCGCATGGTCACCCACATGCCTGCAGCATGACTGAACCTCCTGAAGAAAATGTGGTCTGAGGGCCGTCCAGCATGATTTCATTGATGCTCAGAGGTGCTTTGAAAAGGAAAATCTTACTACTGTGCATTTGCAAAACCTTTTAGTGCCTGCTTGCTGGGCAGCTTGGGCAAAAGGCAATTTGGAAGCTGCCAGAGTCAGCGGAAAATTGTGGAGACAGGCTTTTCTAGGATAGCTGCCTCTTTATCTGGGTTAGCTTTTCTCTGGATTCTGTTCAGATCAAATGTGGTCACGAGGGAAAAAAAAAAAAGTCAAAACAAAACTCAGAAAACTAAACCCCAAATACCCACCACAAAACAAGGTCTACGCCAATCCCCACAGCAGCTGAGGTACTTGGTGTCTGAGGGTAGGGATGACGTGAACGCCGTTGTGTACCCTTTGCTCGCTGAAGCTTGCATGTTGTTATTTTAGCAGTTGTCTAAAGCCCTGGGGCTTTGGAGATGGTTGTTTCCCAGGGTTCTGATTGCTGGTTTTGTTTTATTCCTTGGAGCTCAGGTGTATTCTGGTGCAGAGAATCTCAGCCTGGTTTGAAGGAGGAGATTTGAGGCTATCCCAAATAGACGTGGGCAAACCTTTCACTGTGTGCAGAATACATTTCCAGACCTTTGGGTACCGCTAGAGATTGTTGCAATCCGCTTGTTTCTCCATGCGCACGTTCAGAATCGCTTCGTTGTTGTGGTGTGTTTGGACTTGGGAGTAATGGTGTGGTGACTCTGTTCTGTTGAGGTGTGATGTGAAGAAAGGTAGGAGCCTTCCTGCTGTGCTCGATATTGCCTGTGTTCGACCCTTGTTCCTTACTTGATGCTCAGACAGTAGGATAATGAGAAAAACGAGGCAATGAGGTGACAGATAGCTGCATATGTTCCACTGGCTCTTTGCTGATGAGGAGGGAGGCCATTGGTGATAATTAAAGTCAATCTGCAGAAACCATCTGGTCATTAATGTATATTCAAACATGCAAGTGACTCGATTGGAAAGCTGATACCGTTTGGATATTGGATCTTGTTGATAAGACAATGTGGACAATTTCCTGCCGCCTATAAAACCAAACCAACCTAAAACCCAAATCAAAACCAGACCACTGCAAGCAGACAAAAATGATCTGAGAGCATTAACTTCTCTTCCCCTCCCACTCCAAGCCCACAAGCCTTTGGGACACATGCAGCGAGGCAACTGGTTGAAAACCAGGCACTTTGTAATGCGCGGAGCGACGTGGGGTTGTGCAACGCTGGGCTTGTCAGACGGTCTCTTAACAGCGAGCGTAGAAACCGGCCACGGGCTAAAACTCATTGCTAATTTCTGGGTGACAGTACTCCTGGGTTTCGACCCCAGCTCTGCCACGAAGTTGCTGTGTAACCTTGGGCAAATGATTTAACCTTTCTGTGCCTACAGTTTACCCATCTGTACATGGGTATAATAACATTTACCTACCTCACAGGGGTGTTGTGAGGCTTAAGTAAACGCGTGCGAGAGGTGCTGCAAGCGCACCGCGATATTTCCATTCTTGCTGGGTTTGTGCTGTTGTCGGGAATGAGCAGTAAAAGGGGGGGGGTTGTGTCAACACGCAGAAGGAAAACCTGTTGGTGCGTGCATGTGGCGAGGAAGTGATCTTAAGTCTTTTCTCTCCCCCAAAAAAGCAAGGAATGGAGAAAATGATTGCGCTCCAACCGAATCGCCTTGCTTTCCCGGTCCAATGTAATAGCACTGTTTGCAATATGAGTTTCTTACACAGCAGGTGACCTTTCCCTTTTTCCTTTCTGTTTCTGGAAACTTGAAACCTATAAGATCACAAAAGTCTTTCTGAACCGAACAGATTACTGATGAATACTTGAATTTCTTTAAAAGTTGCTCTCATCAGCCACGGTTAATGTGCACTAATCTTTCAGTCATCAGCTTCCATCTGAATACAGTGAAAAATTTGCTCACGCTGTTTTGGAATAGCCTGGACCTTATTTGGGAGGCTGGTTTACTCTTTGCTGAGGACTCTTATGGGAATGGCAAAACTAGAGTCTCAACTGATTAACACAGGAAAAACCTTTGCTTTGGTTTGGTTTGGTTTTTGCCTTTTAAGTTTCTTGGTTGCCTAAGACAGCACAATACTTGCAGTTTACTCGGTTGTACAGTAGTGCTTTTTCTGTGTTGTTTTTTTACCTGTGTCCTTAGGCGTGGGTTGTGAAAGGATAAGCTAGATTCAGCTCTGCTCACACGCGACCCTTCTCGAAACGCCCACTTTCCTGGAGAAAAATCTATGCCACATCCAGAGAGACTAGACCAGGCCTGCCTTCACCGTCCTCCCACAGGCAAAACTTCCCTTGCCACCCATGGGGAGTTTTGACTGCTGGTTATGTGTTTGTCCAGGTGCATTCAGCGCTGGTTGAAGCCCAAGACACTCGGGTGAAACCCAGGATAACTTTATTTAGAATGAGGGAAGGGATCTTGTTCATTGCTCCCAGTATAGCCAAGGTCAGACAATTTGGAACAGGGGACAAACCCCATGTGGTAGAAAGCCTGGGATGGGGGGGAGGTTGTGTTATTGAGCCAAGTGTTTTTGTTGTCTAACTGTCCTGGCCATTCTATGATGTCTTCTTTGGAAATGCAGTGCAAGGCAAGGCTCCGTGCTCTCCCGCAGGAAAGCTTTTCAAGTCTACTCGTGCAGTCCTTACTCAGGCAGAACTCCTGGGTTCTGTCGATGGGTCTCATTTTCTCTCCTGAGTAAGGACTGTGGTATCTGGCTTGTTCTGGAAGACCAGGCAGTGCTTCAGGGGGCCGTTGTCTCACTACCCTAAGACTTGCCTTGCATGAAGGAAGAACAAAGCCCTTCTGCTCCTGCTTTGCCACGAACCTTCCCTGCCCCTTTTCTGTACCCACCATGGGAGGTTTCTTCTGTGGCTACAGGGGCCAGGCTCTTCCCCATGACTAACCAGACAGCTGCCTATCTTCCCACCTGGGCAGAGCACTTTCAGAAGCCCTACCCTTGCAGATGGGCCACTGCTCATCTGCATGGGCTTTGGGTCCCTTCCTTCCCCACTCTTCTCCCCACCCCTTAATTTGCCCTGTTTTAAACACAGCTCAGTGCTTCTGGGTTCTTTTGACTGCTTCTGTTCCGAACCGATTGAATCTGGGCTAACAACAGCAACGTGAACTCCTTCGGTGCTATGCTAACTGCTTTGTTCGACCCAACCAAATGCTGGCCAACATACAGATATTCCCTCTTTGTCCTAAGCACCACACACATCTGTGTCTTGAACAGGGATGGACTGAGAGGGGTGAGAGAGGGCAGTGCAGTTTTGAAAGTGATTAAAGTCTCATGTGTATCTAGTAGAGAAATTAAATAACTAAGTGTAGAAGCAGGCTGCTTTCAAAGCTAGCCATTGCCCATCTCGTGGAACTAAATAGGATATAGCCTATAAGGTATTGAGGGCATTATATATATAAATATATAAGTATATTTTTGGAAAGAAGACAAAAATGTTCACCTTATCAATAAATCACCCTTTAATTTCCCTGAAAACGTGCTGTTCAACAGTAAATACACCTGGCCGTGCTTGCACCCGGTTGGTTTGCTTTGACCCACTTCAGCAAAGGTAGACAAAGCAGCAGGAGAACAAAAGCTTCTCCTCCTATATATTAGGCCTGACGTGAAGTGGGTGGCTCTGAATTTTCAGGATTAAAGGGACTAATCAACATGTATGTCTGTGTCTATATATGCACAGTCCTGTGGAAATATAGACAAGCTTACATGCCGTGTTACTGCCGCAGTATATATGTTTTAGTATATATGAACACATAGCGAACTCCAAAGGGCTTTTTGAGAGGAGGAAGGTCGTTTCTGGTAGGAGGTGCTAGTGAAGTGGGGTTTGCAAGCAGGGTTGAAATGAATAGTCCGTGCACATTGGGGTTTTTAAAGTAAAAACAAGGAGAAAAGACCATGAGAAGGTTCAAGTCCTTCTGAGGAAAGGCTGTGCCATCTGATCTTCCACCTCTCGAGAAATCTGGGAGCCAAAGTCAGATGAAAAATGAGGGCCAAATGCAGTGTCAGTATAAATCAGTGAAGTTCCATTGATGCCCAGGTGCCTCCTTACACTCCCTGTGCTAAAAAAGTCATTTCTGCTTGTGCCAGATGAGACAAAATTGGCCCCATTGGGGTTTTTTCTTAACCTCTTCCTATCCGAGCTTGTAGATTTTGTCAAAATCCAGCCAAACCTTGGGTAAAATCTGGAGTTTCCTTCTAAATGGAGCCATCTGAGTGCAGCATAAGCCTGCCCAGCACAGAGGTTTTGTAGCCTCTGGCCTCACCTGACCAAGGGATGCTTTCCCCTTCCACCTACATTGCCATTGCAAGGAGAACAGCCCTGTTCACACACTGAGCAAACTGGGCCCTCCTTTGCAGAGATGAAACCTACCCTGAATCTAATTTCAAGCCCTCAGAATTCTAATGCTAAAAGCCACTTGAAGAGGATGATTATTGTTTTCTCTCCAGATGTCATTCCTGTTCATCAGTCACAAGGACAATCAGCTCATCCTTTCCTCTCTAGTGACATTTACCAATAAAATGGGCTGCCAGTGCCAGAGCCTCCTTCTCTCAGACCCAGCTGAACACCACCTGCACGCCTTTCCCCCATCGCATCTTTCCTCGCCTCTCCTCCACCTTAAAAGCAAACACTGCTCTTTCCCAAGGAGCCAAAGTGCAGGCCAAATGCCAGATGATTACACCTGCAATCTGTTCGCTTTTGGATTCGCTTTCAATTTTGAAGGCATACGAGTACACCCAGGGACTCGTTCACTGCTCTGGACTGGAAGCCACTGGACTTCAGTGGAATTGCTCTGAGCTGACACTGCTGCAAGAGAAACTCTTCACCGGGTGTTCCCCAGGAGAACCCTTTAGATTAACGCATTTTTGCACCATTCCCATATAACCCTGTTTTTTTTTTTCAACGGTTCCCTGAAGCCCAGGTATCAGTTGACAAATTGAATCAAGAGGAGGAGAAGCAGTGTGGTTCACAGTTACCCCCCGATTTCCTACTTGATCAGTGAAACAAGCCTTAACGTTGGGTATAGTTGCAGTCGTTTGGAGGATAGTGGTGACGTGTGATTGCTAAACAAAGCGTCTCAGTAGGTATCACAGCCAAATCCTTTGGCCTCCGTCCTCTCTATGTAGGGAAGAGTGAGAGGGAAGAGACATTGAACAGCAGCATTTGCCATTAGCTACGAAATGCATCCCCTCCCTTAAAAAAGGGATCTAAACTTTGTTTTGGTGGAAAACGTGTTCCTATTGGAAAACAATGCCACCAACCCCATGGTTTTGGCTACTGTTTCCACTCTGAAGTGTCTTACCATTCCAGCCTTTTGTTCCGATGAGGAATGGGAAGAGGTTTCAAAAGGGTTTCAATTACTCAGGGAAGGACTGTTTCACATCTAGTTCAGGTGACTTTTACTCCCATCGCCAGTCCATGTTCAAATGTTTCCACTAAAGCCAGTATGAAGCCAGTGTGAGATAACAGCTTGGGTGAGGCCGTCTCCTGGTCTCCTCCAGACTTACAGTGATGTACTTGGGATCTGGACATGTCCTCTCATGGGGCTGTTCCCCTACAACTGGGGTTTACACAGAAAGGTTTTCTCTTCTGGAGGCTTGGAGTGGCCTTTTGATTGCAAGGAAACATCATCCCTTTGGTGGGCTGTTTTTGTAGAAGGCAGGTACCTTGATAGCTCCTGAGGATACACATCCTCTCTCCATCTCTGCCATGGCCCATTGGTTGGGAAAGCCAAGAGGATTTTAGGGTTGTCTCTGCTGGCAGGTATAATAATATATCCACTAGTACTATTGGCCTCTGCTGCAGGGCACGTGATATAGGAATGGTCAGGCTCCTGGGATCCAGTCCTGGAGCTCTTCCATTGCTCCAGATGATTCAGCATTGGTTCCAAGATCCTTGTCTTTACTCTACGAAAGTGCTGGGAGGACAAACTAGTTACGTTCTTCTTACAAAGCTCTTGAGAACTTTCCGATTGAAGGGAACTCTGAAAGTTCCCAGTGTCTTCTCCAAGTAGCTTTCATCCTAGGAGCAGTTTTGATTAGTGAACTGTGATAGTCCCAGAAAATTGGCCCGGCCATGGAGCGCAGTTTCAATACTTATATCTGTCAAGTGCTGCTTTTCCCATAGTTGTTGAGATTTGACCAATCACTGCTGGAACTCATTGTTAACACTCGACACACGGGAAGGACTCTTGCACTTGATTCCTCAGAATTATTCTCCTTATTCAAGGAGAACAAATTCCCCTCCTCACTACAAACTGGTAGAAATAAGCGATGAAGGCAGGACACCTGGGGTCTTCTGCAATTCAACAACTGCATCTACTGACTACTGTCCATTTGCCTTGCAGGAGGCAAACTGGGATGGCATCCAGGCTTAGGACCCCTCTTGTGCTGAGCACTTCAACAAAGCACAGAGATATGGACCTGCCCCAGAATAGTCTCACCATGGTTGGTTGTGTGACCTCAGGCAAGTCTTGCGTGATCTTGGGCAAGGCTCGTGTAGCGCCGACCTCACAAGGATCACCTGAGGATCATTTAGTCAATGCTGGTGAAGTGATTCCAGCTCTTAACAGCCAAAGTGCTGCAGCACTGTGGTGGTGGTGATGGGCAGAGCAGGACAAAGCAATGCAACACGTCACCTTTGCCCTGTGTCCAGGCAGATCAGCAGAGACAGAGAGGCAGGCTGATCTGAAATGGGGGTTCTCAAGGAGGGCAAGCACAACCCACTCAAGATTCCATGCTAAGCTTTTGGAAGTGCTTTTCTCTGGCCCCTGAAATGCTCCACTGTCCCTTTGGAAAGGATTCGGGAAGTCAACTGAGAAGCCAAGGATTTAGCAGAGTGACTCATTGGAACATAGAGTTGAAGAAAGCAGAGATGGGAACAGCACATGCATCTTCGGGTTTATACCCAAAAGTTCATGCCACAGACATCTCTGTGTCTTGTTTTCCCACCCTAAATCCTGTTTGGTTGTAAATTTTTCAAAGAAGGAGTCTGCTCACCCCAGACCCTCTCAATCAGGCACATCAGATAGAAAGAATGGTCCTAGCTTTTCTATTAAGAAGTGCATGTTTTGTTAATTAAGCTTGAGTCATGCCCATGCCTTGAATCTTGCCTTATTAACCAATCTCAGCCCATTCTGGACCCAGGTCATTCATCTGAAGTTGTCCTTCCAGTGCCACTCTGATCCAGTGTGGCTTGCAGGTGAAGATGCCCACCCAAGTTAGGATCAAGGATCAGCCAGTTTGACAGGGAGAGGTTGGCTCCTTCCTAAGTCACTTCTGCACCCAGGGTCTAGAGAGAGACAGGGACCCAAATTAGACACCCAGAAATAAGTCTGAATGAGCATGGAAAATTGCTTCGAGTCCTGCCACGGGCAGCTCCTTTCCTCCCCCACAGTGGTGTTTCAACACCATTTCTAGCTTATGGCAGACAGCTGCACCCATAGCACCTCGGAGTCACAAGGACTGTCAACAAGCCTGCTGTGAGATGACCAGAAGAAGTGGCTGAGGGCAGACCTGACCCTCCTCTAAGTCCAGCAAGCACATTTCTGTCCATCTCGGTGGCATTGCCCTTGACTTTGTGCAACGCCACCGAGAGCAGGGACAGGCTGCTTGTCAGCAGCTGTCTGAAGAGCTCCGGTGGTTTAGATGGGATGGGCTGACAGGTGTCAACACGATGCAAAACTGGTGCTATTAACTTGGCATAGAGTGCCTGCAAGTCTCTTCTCCTTCTTTTTCGATCACCAAGCAATTACCTTACGCATGGGAAGCCCTTTGTTTATAGGCAGCATCCGTAGTGACTTCTCGTGTCACAGGAGGACTCTGAGGATGTGCTCTGTCTCATTCTCCAGCTCCCCTTCTGATTTCTATGTCTTGGAGGACAAGGTTCAGATGTGCCTGAGTGGGAATTGTTGAGCAAAAGAAACAGAGGAGGGACCAACCCAAATATTAACGAGGGTGGAAAGCTTTGACTGAGTAAGGAGTGAAGGAGAAGCACGGGCCAAGATCTGGGAAAACCATACGTGCAGTTTTTGACCTCTGTCTCAGTCCACCAGGACTTGTGTAAATCCATCAGGGTTGTTGTCTGTGTCCAGGACAATTTCTTCTCTGGGCTCCTGGGGAGTGACAGATTGAGATATTCAGGGCAGGGCTCCATAGAGAGATGAGATCAGACTCTGAGCGCCTTCAACTTCCCCTGATTTAGTGGAAGCTGAAGGCATCCAGCATATCTCAGGAGGCAGTCCACGTGAGTTTGTGCCCTGTTTATGTTAGATTATGCTTTGAGCCTTCAAGGTTCAACCCTGCTTTCCTCACACCGGTGCAAACATGTTGAATAGGACAAGACATGGTCCCTTGAATTTTAGGAAGGCTGGTAACAACTGTCCAAAGTGCTAGATAAGAGCTCGAAAAGTCAACGTGCCCCTTAAAAGACCCAACTTGGTGAAGGTGCCCCTTCACCAAGGCACCAGCCACCCTGCATGGACCCCACTGGTTTGTTTCTGGGAATGCCCATTATTTTCTGCCATCAGTGAGGCCTGAGCTTGACCTGGCCCCACCTGTCCTCAGTAACTCCAGAAAGCCCTTGATGTTCGTTAAGGACGGCTGTGGTAGGGCAGCGACCCTTCCATTCTCAAAACCTTGTGGTGCCTTTTCTTGTGGTGCTTACTCTTCACAGGACTTCAGTCAAGGCAACCACCTGCATCAAACAGCAACGCCAGTACTTTTCCTCTGTATCACGTGCCAGTGCAGTAACAGACTTTAATGTATACCTATAAAAATATAGATAGATAGATAGATAGATAGATAGATAGATAGATAGATAGATAGATAAATAGATTGCTATAGTTATAATTATATATATATATATATATATAATTGAGGTTCTGATGCCACTGTATGAGGAATGGGCCATTCCTCTGCAGGGTTATACACTGCTCAAGTGAAACCATCAGCTCAACATCCTGTAAAGCATTCCAACCTTGGCAAGGAGCTTCTCTTTCCTGTGTTCTTTTTCCAGCTCCCTTTTCTCCTCCTGCCCTTCTCCTCCCTACTCCCAGGAACACAATTCTTGAAAGCTGCTGTTTGACACCATAGCAGTTTCTCCCAGTAGTTTTCTCCATAGCCAGCAAATGCCGCAAGGCAACATCTTCCTCCTGTCACGGAATGGGGAAGTCTCCCCTTCCTGTGTGAGGAGGATGGTGGAGCCTTACAAGGCGGCATCCCAAGGTGGAATACAATGGCAGCTTCCTTGCCATCGCAGGGAGGCAATGCAACTTGCTGGGTGGCAAGCCGTGTTATTCCCCCCGCTAGTGAAATCATCGGCTGATGAGCTGCTCCATCTCAGCTTCCCCAGTGAGACAGCAGCTCGGTGCATTCTTTCTTCCTCTTGGGACAGTTGGTTTCCCACACTGCTCCAAGCACCGCAGCCCTCGCTGGTGGGAAGGGGTGAAGCTGGCGATGGAGATTTGCTTTGCTCACACGTGTAAATCTGCCTGACTTCAGGGCGAGGATGTTTTTTACCAAGGGACTGCTGGTGCTAGGTTGGGTCAATCATCACCTTATCGTTACCTTTGAAGTATTGAAACTAGAGAGAGAGATGCTAGAACTCAACAACCGATGCTGAGTATTTTGTACTAAAGGGAACTCCACCAATAATACTGTAAAAGGTGCTAGAATCAAACCTCATTTTATAGACTTTGGTTCTTAGAGTTAAAAATCAAATACACAGAATTCTTCCTGTGCAGCCTTACTGTAGATTGTTGTAACCACAACTCTTTATCCAAAAAAACCAACAGTAACATAAAAAAACTATAGAGAGCAGGTTAAAAAGCGGACAAACCCGCAGCTCTCCTGTACAACGTGTAACCAACACGGCTTTCCTACAGAAATGTAAATGATCAGACGTCTACTAAAATGCACTCGAGGCAGGCAGCAAGCACCAAAAGCTTTTGAAGGCTCCTTTTTAATGTTCGACACCTGTCTTTTTCCGTTTGGCTGGTGCAAGAGGGAATGTGCCAAGTGGCTTTGATTTCCTTTTAATTCTGTTTACAGTTTCGGGGAGAAGGAAAAGAGGGATGGAAAGAGAGTGGGAGGTTTAGCTCGCGTGGAAAGCTGGGCTATCCATCTCCATTCTTTTCTGTTTTCATCCCCCCCACCACCCCTTTTGTTTGGTTGTTAGTTTCTGCCATCGGTGACAGTGTTTGGACTCCCACTTCATTTCTCAAAAGCTTTTGAAAGCTTTGTTGCCTGCCCCAGGTGCTGAGCATATCTCTTACCTCAAGAACGCTTCCAAAAGAGAGAGAGAGAAAAAAACCCCACACAAATAAAGTTCAATTGTTTTCCTCCCATCTCTGGAAAATCCAAACAAACAAACAAATAACAACAGCAAAATGAAATCATTGAAAAAATCACTGACAAAATTAAAAGAGAAGAAAAAGCAAACAACCAGCAGTGAACGAAGGAATGAAAATTAAACAACCAACCAAAAAACAAAAGAAAGAAGTCAAAGCAGAGGTTTGGTGACCAAACCGAGCCATTCTGGTGCTTTCCCCCCTTTTTTGTGTTGCTAATCAAAATGACATGAGATGGGCTTAGACAAGTTTGTGGTCTTAGGATGTAGCAAAAAAAGTCTTTAAAACGAATACAAATTTGCATGGAAAAAAAAACCCAACCCCTCTGATGGAGCATTTAAAGAATGGCTGTTTCCGTGTCCGACGTTTAACGTTAGCATGTGTGTGTGCTGTATATACCTTTTCATGTGTGACATGTACAGTTGACTGAGGAAAACAAACAAACAGACAACCACATATGGAACCGAACAAGGAATACCGAATCAAATGCTATTTTATCAGATGATGCACTTTTTCACCTTGATGAGAAGCCACTGTTCACAACTATGCAATCTTCCAGTTTCTCTCTCTATCTCCTCTCTCCAAACCTCGATTTTCCCAACTATTTTCCATAACCTAAACCGTTTTTTCTTTTATACAAAGAAACACAAACAAAAATTCCAAACTCTGGTTCAAGGTGAGAGTGCTACTGTGACTTTTCTCAAACAATAAGAGCTAACAAACAGATAAACAAAAAGGGTTTGGTTTGGTTTTGTTTTTAAGCTAAAGGAGGTTCGGACATGACCCTCTTTCCGTTCTCTAGGTGAATCGATGTTTTCTACATGTGCCAGGCTTCCGTTGACTGTTCTTTGGGTTTGCTTTGGTGGTCTTGATTCATTTTTCTGTTGGGTTTTAGGATTTCATTTCATTTTCGTTATTTTTAAGTTATTCCCTTCTGTATTTCTTCTTTTTTTTTTATTTAACTTCTGGTTTTGTATTGTAGGTATTGGGGATGTGAAGACGAAGGTGAGATTTGGCTTAACGTCAAGTGTTTCAGTACATGTGTGTGCTATATGTATATAGTTTTCTACATAGAAAATTTTACCCGCTTTTTAACGCACTTTACGACTTGGATGTACAAAGTTGTCTATATAGGAAACGTAGTGAGTATTACCCGACCTTCAAAGAGCGATTTAAGAGGAGCTAAGAAGTCTGAGTATCTCACGCACGTGTGTGTGTGTGTGTGTGTGTGTGTATTATATACTATATTATATATTAGAGAAATATATAATAGCCTATGTCCACGTTAGGGTGTGTATAATGGATACACACATCCAAACACATGATCATGCCCATCTCTGCCATTAAAGTAGAGGGGTTTGTATTTCCTTAAGCTGTAATAAATAGCCTGGCTCTACTGGGTAAACTTCTTCCCTGTCCTTAGACAGATGGTAGGGAACTGTCCTCCCCTGTAACTCGTGGTGCATATTCCTGGCACGATTTTGCCTTTACATCCTTTCTTTCCTTATCATGGTGCATATTCCTGGCACGATTTTGCCTTTACATCCTTTCTTTCCCCACCCCAGTTTAGCGATGGGTGCCGAGGAGAGTGATAGTGAGGAAACAGGGTCGTCCAGTGATGAGCTCAGGAAACATGAGACCACAAGTTGTGGCTGCCATGTCCCCTGCCCCACCACCACCATGCAACTTAAAGCATATGACTCCCACTTCTCTGTGCCTGCTGAACTGGGGTTGCTGATGCTTACCAAGCCTTTAAGTACTTTGCACTCATGGTCCCTCTGCAGGTAACTGCAGGGTCCCTCTTGATACCAGTGGGGGGCAATTTGGGCCAGTTTACGGTGAGATCTTCACCAGTCTACCCTTTGCCCTCCCTCTCTCTTCTGTTCAGGAAGCCCACTGCTGCCTCACTGGACCATGCTTCAACCTTCATCCCCTCACCACTGTGTTTTAAGTGAGCACTACTGTGCTGTCCTTATTTCCACTCAAGCCTTCTCCATCCTTGAGAGCCAGGGTCTGCCAACAGTAACACTCTTCACATCCTTTTAGCAAGGCTCTCTTCAGCCATGGTACCTCCAGGCACTAAACCGTCTTGCCAAAGGGCAACACCTGGGTTGTTGCCATTATCCTACTCTTGCCCTGCTTGCTAAACACAGACCTGATGGTCTTGATCTTTACAGATCCCTTCTAACTACAGTTATTCTATGATTCTCTTCTACCATCTGAAGTTTCTTGGGGTAGGCAGATGAAAACTCATTTCTGTCTCACTGGACACCTGACTTAGTGAAGCTCTTCCAAATGATGGAGGGACAGATGGGCTGGGTATCATAAACATCTTGAATAGAGATAGGGCCCTCAATTAAGCCAGTAAAAGCAGGAAGCACAATGGGAATGAATCTGTGGCACCTCTTCCATGTGTCAGAGAGAACACAAGTGTCCACGTCAGTCTGTGATGGCATGGGTGCTTTTTTCAGCCAGTCCTTCACATCAGCCTTCCTACTGAAATGAAAGCCACATTTATCTGAAAGCAGCTGTAGTGGAAAAGCCAGGCAGTCAGTTGGTTGATCTGTAAATCCAGGTGGGCTCATAAACCTCCTGTGAGTGCTTCATGTAACTCACTTCTCTAGAAAGCAGCATTCATACCCAAATAACTTGTTGCAGGACACCTCACCCTCTCTTACATGTTACTCATCTGCCTTTTTAACAGTATGACCTGTAATACAACCGCATTGCCTCAAGAGTCTACTTACCTGCTCTTCCTGCACAAACACGAACTCTTCCATCCACCTGCACTGGCAGGTTCCATTCAGGCTTTGGTTGTGGCTGGTGTTTGCAAGGAGCTGCAGCTGTCCCTTGGACTTGCCAATAGGATGGTGGCATCTGTGTTAAACGGTTAATGCCACGGACAATTCGAAGGCAGTGATTGTTCCCTCGGCTCACTTTAAGGCAGAGCACATCGTTTCCTTCCCTGAAAATGTAGTGCTGAGAGGTGCCCACCTGAGGTGGCCAGGTGGAGTCATCCTCTGCCCCAGTTAGCAGTTTCTCCTAAAACCTTAAGGAAAAAGATGAAGTACTCTTCTCCTTGCTAGATTCACTGAACGGAGGACCCTAGAGGGCAAGTCTGACTCAGTCTGTAATCTTGCCAAATCTTTTAAGTTCACATAGTCTGATTTCTTAAAGGGAGTAACTTGCAAAGGCTGCTTCTTCCATGACTCACCAAGAAAGTCTTCTAAGAGAAAGAAATCCATGGAAGATGCTTGACTATGTTCTTCCTTTCTGAGTTATGCAGCTCCTTCAGTGCAAAGCAATTCCCCCATCAGAGTTAAAATAAAAGCAGACCGGTGCTTCTGTTCAGAATGACTTTTTTTTGACAGGAAAACCCAAATCTTTAAGAGGGTGTTTGGCAAACAGTGGGATAGATTCATGTTGTGCACAAGCATAAAGGCACTGTAGCTTCCTGACTCTTGGAAAAACCGCATTTCTTCATACCCCCCACACTCCAACTCCTCTAGTTGGGGATGGCTGTGTAAAGAACTTGGCCTGCTGGCTCTGTGAGCACAGGAGTCAATCCTCTAATTTAGCCAGAAAGCTGGGTATCTGCTGAGGCAGCAAGGTCGCTCCCATACCCAAGGAAGACAGTAAGATGCCTACAGGTAGGAATTCCTTCCATTTGGCTTCCAGTTTAGATCCATTCTGTGCCCTTTAGCTGGTTGCACTTAGGTGAGTTGGATTCCACCACAAGTGGACGAGACTCACCACGCTTGTAGAACATGATCTGTTTCTCCTCTTTCTGCTCTGCCAATAAATATTCAGAGTGACCTCCTTCAGCATAGCCTCACGCTTGCTCAGCATCCCCTGCCAACGTGGCACATCCACTTCAGGCGTTCTGCTTTCAGGACTAAGGGCATCAGGCTGCAATTCCGAGTGGGACCTACTCAGGTTCTCTTGAGGGTGAATGTGACTTTCCTAAGTGAAACACCCTTCCTGTGAGTCTAGGCATTCACAAGAACATCCTTTACAATCCACACACAAGCAATAACCTTCTGTTTGTTGGTTTTTTTCCTAAAGGACAAGGTCATTCTTTGTCGAGGTGAAAATCTGAGCCACAACAGCGACTTCTTTAGTAGATTCACAAGGCAAACTGGTAACGATCCCGCTGGCTGCTTCTTCTGCTCATTAGCAATCTGTTCTGGTCAATTCTCCTCATTTTCTGTCATTCAGCCGTGACATTGTAAATGACCTGAGAATACAGCTCAGACTGCCACTGTTTGCAGAATGGCAGGAGAACCATGCTCCTTCCAGGGCACCACTTTCTACCTTTGCAAGAAGACTAGGAAATGTTTGAGCAGCAGCAAAAGGACTACCTAGTCTAGAGCTTTGAACGTGGCTTTGCCTGTGTTTTGCATAAAGCACCTGAGAGCTCTTTATCCCTGACAATAGGTGTCTCCTGCATCCTGGATGCAGGAATCAAGAGTGCTGTGTCCCTCCTTTGCTGCTTGTACCACCTCATGAATGAGGATGGTCCAACGGCCCAAAGAGCTTTAACCAACCATTCCTATGCTCTACCTTATTGGAAAGGTTTTCTGGTGTCCAACCAGCTGGTTCTCCCTTGCTATAGTTAAACCCACTGCTTCTTATCTTCATTTCTTTTCTCCTGGGGAAGCACCACGTGCATACTGTCCCAGATTGGTAGACTAACTTTTAAAGCCAAGTCTATTCCAAATCCCTGCCAAGCTATTGTGATGAGAATTATGTGAAGAGCCCCAGCCATCCAGGTGCCTTAACAAGTCTCTTTGTGGGAATGCAGACCAAGCAGCCAGATCCCACCAGGTACCAATACCGGTCACACCAGCGCCCGGTCACTTCAGTGGTACCGTCTTTCTTGCCACGTATCTGCTGTTGCCTGAAAACATCAACGGATTCCATCAAGGGGCTGCCCTTCTGCCTAAGCCTTGTTCAGTTGGCCACCGTCAACAAGTCCAGTCCAATATTCACAAGCATGTGCTGGTGAATGTAGCCTCCAGCATTCCCAGAGTGTGCTGCTTTCTCTTGGCCATCAGTAAGGGAAGGGAGATGGCTTATTGAGGAAATGGCTTCTCTTTCTTTCACTGATGTTCAACCCCAGTAGAGTCCTTCCTCTTCCTATGCCCTCATGCTCTCCTAGTACCCCTAGAACACAGGCTATTTCTCAGCTCTCTTATCAGCGTTACAAGTCATGAAAAATCAATGGAGACCTTGCCCTTGGAGACCACTGGTTTGTAGGAAACGCCTCTGATTTACTTCTCACCGCCCCCCTCCCACCTTCCGAATGGCATTACTTCTAAATGGGCTCTAATATCCCTATCAATGTTCGTAGGATCCATTGATTAAGCTGTGAATCGAAGCTCACTGCTGTGTTGGATATACATATGTTAATGACAGTTGCGTTAAGCCAAATTTAGCAGCTGGATTCTTCAACATCCCTTCGTTTTGTATCTACCTCACTATGATTTCTTTGATTTCTTGTGATTTAGTGTTGTATACAATGTCAGAGGTGATATGTAGATAAAAATATATATATATATATACAAATATATATTTTTTGCTTTGCAATAAAGCTCAAAGCTATAACATGAATATTCACAAAATGTCATAATCTTTATTGTAATGTTCCCTTCTTAGTTGTAAAATCCTGTCTGGATTCTATTTTCCTGTACGCTAGACCTGATCTGGTGTTCATGAGTGAATGGTTATTATTTCTGGTACTTTCCCATGGAAGTGATATTTCTGAGTTGTGAGATAGACACCAGAACTGTTAAACGTTTACTCTTTTTTTTCCCCCCAAAACAGCCTGTTTGTAACTGGAATCAAACAGCAAACTTGGAAGAAAGTGATTTGCAGTCCTGATCTTTCAATTTCGGTGTGTCTGATTTAACGCTGAATCTGGCAGGGAGCAGAGAGGGAGCAAAAAGAACCCAGAGGGGCTGTTAGGACCGATGAAAGGAGAATAGGTTGTTCTGTCTCCATTTGGGTGAAGAGGGGATTCATTCTTAGCATTACATGGAGTGTGGCACTTCCCTGAGCGTGGGGATTGCATGCATCGAAATTAACTTCAGCCACTGAATGCTGTCTGTCTAATGATGGTCATTGATCTAGAGTCACTAATCTACATCCTCTCTGTGGGGATGGAGAGGATCAAAATGTTTTCTGTGACAGTTCCCTCATGCTAAGCCTTGTCTGGGGCATGCGTGTGCATCTTCAGGGTGGCTGTGTCTCTCTATCTCTCTGTAGGGAAGTGAGAAGATGAGTTCACACTGGACACCTCAACTCTATGAGCTAAAACCAATTTCAAAGGCTCCCATTGTCAGAGCACAAGGGTCAGCCCCGCAAGTGAAATCTGTCACGATTTTTGGTCATGCACAGTATTTGGAACCACATGGTCTCTTGTGCTCTGTCAGTGGAAGGGGTGAGGAAGGTGGCAGCTCCTAGTAAACTGAGCACAACTTTGCCTACTGTTTCTATGCTCTTGTAGTGGAGAATGTCCATGGACTCAGTGACTAGCCAGCAATACTGAAATAGCCAGCACTGGTCAATGGAATGCTGGCTGAGTCCTACAAGGCAGTGAGAAGAATCAGAGAGGACTGCTGAGGTAGACAGGTCCTCTCATCTCTTTACTCCCAGTAAAGCCCTTCTGAGATCTTAATCCTGCAGCCAGAAATGTGAGGGGACAAAGCTCACATTGACCCAGTGTGATCCTTCAACCCTCACACTGTCCCCATGGGCTGGGATGAGGAAAAACCATCAGGCCCTAATGCTGGGACTCTTGGCTCAATTCAAAACTATTTCCATGGATCTCACAGACTGACTTTACTGGGAGCAGGACCAGGGGAATCCTCTCCATTTCCTTTCCACCAGACTGTGGGGAAGGAACATTTCCCACCTCACCCCCCCTCCAGCTTTGTTAAAGCACAGGAAGAGTTAGTGACCAGAAAGAATCAGACACAAATGGAGTATGACAGAAAGCGAGGAGAAAAACTCCTACTGAGCTTAAAGCCAGCTATTCCATCAGGAAAACCAGTACATTTGGAAAGATGGACGAAATGAAACCCAAACGTGAATTAAAGTCAGCGGGGGAAAACGCTCTTGGTTTCACCTAAAGCGCAAGACAGGACTGCAAAACACACAGAGTCGGTCTCCCGACACCCTTTCTGTGTAGCCTTCTCTACAATTGGCACAACTGTTCGGTACAAACAGCATTTTCTTTCTCCTCCTTCTGGTCTGGTGTCTGTACAAATCTGGCTTGGTTCTCGGTTTGGTTCTCTCATGTTTGCTGCCTGTTCCCAGCTATTTCTATTTTTATGGTGTAGTTTTTTGTCTATATGGAATGAAATACAGATGTGTTCATGAAATTGTATAGCAGATGGAATTGCAGGTTAGAGTTGATTTGGAAAATAACGACAATAATCTAACAATGAGCAAAATATCTCTATGAAAAGTATGCTTCCAAAGCGTGTGTTCGAATCGGAGCCTTCTGTCATTCTACTGAGCTTTCAGAAAGGTTTATGTTGAAATAATGAGGCTTTGTGAAGGTTGAGGGGTTTGAGATACCAAAAAGCACAATTATTGTTAAACTGTTATCATTTCACTGAGGTTCCATTATGCTGTTTCATTCTTTGCCTGCCTGAACATTATAAACTCATGAGTTTGACATGAAATAGAGAATCCTTTATATCCCTTCACTATTCATCTTGCTTTAGGCAAAAAGGAGAGATGCAGCTGTTTCACTTCTGCTCAGAAATTCATGCAGAATTCCTGGCCTTTATTGTTCTTTATTTGCTTTAAAATTAGGGTTGAATTTTGTATTTAGTGTTTATTCTCCTTGGGACCTACTGTAAAGTCAGAAAGGTCTCTCTTAACTGAGTGACAAAGGGTCTATCCAGTAAATGGGAGAGCCAGCCTGGTTTTATCAGACCTGCAGTGAAATGTGGCCAATGAAGGACTAAGTCAGGCAAACCACTTGTAGATTTGATTTGGCTACACTGATAAATGTTGATGAGGGGACAGGTTTATCCTCGTGGCGCTCTGAAGATGCAGGCAGAGGTGCTGGATGAAGTAAATGTCTGAAGTAGCATTAATGGTGTTCTCAGATGTTCAGGGAGCTGGTGGGTTGTCTGACAACAAGGGAAAGTCTTGTGCATTTCTTCTCTTTGCTGGAAGGGAGCCGAGATTTTCTTCCCTTGCTCTCACAAGTATTTCCACTGGTGCTAATGAGATGTCTTTGGTTTTGGTCATGGAAGAGTGCTCTTGTTAGATCTTCCAGTTGCTTTGCTGCTGTGGTTGAACCATGACAATTTGCTGACTTCGAGGTTTGATGTCTTTTTGTGGCACCAACTTCCATCATGTGCAATATCTCTGTGGAGGAAAGAGTGGTTCTTCTGGCTGCATGCTCACCGCTGTGCTGTCTGCTCTTTTCCAGCTTAGAAGGCTGTGCATTTGTAGGAAGGTCCTATCATTTTTGATAGCTGTATCATAAGCAAAATCTTCCTCTTACTCCAAGTCTGTACATGTAGGAGAGCTTTACCAGCTCCAGTAGAGCTGACTCAAAATTTATCCTGGCATAGAGTAGCGGCATGAATTGGTGAGAAGAGTGAGCCATTAGAGCAGGAGTTGCCTGTTGCCTGTTGAATCACAGATGGGTAACAACAGGAGGATATAAGAGCACTGAGAATGTCTGGGTAAAGAGGTCTGGGTAAAGCACTGAACAGGTTGTGGCAACGGAGCCCTTTCAGAAACCAAGATTAATTTGATTTAATCAAGGGTGTCTTGAGGTCCTTTAGGAAGCAGAGCATTGACAGAGGCTTTCACCTGCAGGACTCTGTTCTTTTTATTCTTGGTGATCTCAGGAGATTTGGAGGCACTGAGCTTAGCACAGAGTGTCTTGCTTATTGCTCAGACCAAGTAAAGATGGTCGGTAGCAGGTGAAGGAGATGTCTGTGTTGTTAAGAAGCAGATTCATGTCCAGCACATGATAGTGAGGACTTCTGAGTCCTTTTATAGCTGTGTGGTTGAGCATCAGGACAAACATAGGCTCATATGCTCAAGGGAGACCAGTGCACCTGCAGAAGACTCTACAAAAGATACCAGGGCTTAAAATCTATAGAAAAAAAGTGCTTCACTGTTATCCTTCCTCTGAATTACAAAAATTAGCAAAGAAGACTAAGGACATAATGTCTGAGGTGGCAACTGTGAAGTTTTATTTACTGTGGCCATTTTGCTGTTGGGAAAAGGTGGTTGATCAAACACGTGATGGCTCGTCTTAAATCTGAGGAGAACTAGACAGGAATCAGCAGAGCAATCATGATATCCAGCCAGAAGTTCTATCTGACCATAACCTTGACCAGATACACACAGAGGAGGTGTAAGGCTGGTAGATGCTGGAAGGATGATCTTCTCTGTGATCAGCAGGCCTGTCCCATCTCTGCGGTTGGCTCGAGTCTGAGACACACATCTTGAGTTAGTTCTCTCAAGTGATAATGGCATTAGCTTTGAGGACACTCGGCTTTTCTTGGTGCCAGTCCTTCTTTGGATCGTTAGCTCAACTCTGATGACATCACTTGGCAGTGAATTCCTTACAGACCTTCCTGGGCACCAGATGAGCTCTGTACTGTCCAGCCAATTGCAGTCTTCAAGATGAACAACAGAACTACCTTGCAGGGGTCTCATCTCATGATCTAGCATGTTCTTTATATAGCACTGAGATGCAGGGTGAGGGGCTGAGTAACACTTGGATGTGATCTGAAGATGGAAAAGTTCTAGGCTTGATAAAAACCACAGATTATTTTCCCATCCCTGTTCCTTGTCTATGTCCACACTAAGAAATTAAGAGAGCAGATCCTGGCTACAGGCACTAGCACTCCATTGTCAGTGGTTTTTAATTACAAGGTCCTTGGCATAGTCTTGGCTGGGGATAGCAAGCACTGACCCACACAAGCCCCTACTTGAGGATTTAGCAGAGTGTCTGGTGGCAACAGGCACTTGAGCTGTAGACAACCTGTCTTGGAGGCTGAAGGAGACTGTCACAGGGACAAAGAATGGACCCTGGCAGTGTTTTATTACACAGTCAACCTTGCCAGTGGCTAGATAAATGTCATGACAAGCTGTGATGTGATAGTCAAGAGAATGTAATACTAGATTAGACCTGCAACCAAGCTCTTGCTGAATATGGGAGCCAAGGTTTTGGGGAGAGACCTCATCTTTTACTAGAAATATATATTTTGTTATTCAAACACCTCCCCCTTTAAACCATGCCTCTTGTATTGCTGCAGTCAGCATTGAAAGGTGACTAGGAGGTGTTTAGAGATGTCTTACAATGGGGTTTGTGTCAGCACTGTCACTCTAGCGTTAACAAACTTTCGTGTCTCTTTGGATCCAGATGGCCCGCACCCTGTTCTTCTCCTGGGATACAAACCAGAGCAAGAGACTTCCAACTTTGCCAGGTGCTGAAGGTTTCTTACAAAGTCCAAAAATACCCTCCCTGCTTTCCGTGGGAGCTGTGGGGATCAGCATGTTCCAGGAAGAGCCCAGAATTTTTTTGCTCCATGCCTTCCCTTTGTTTTGCTGCCAACGGAGCCTCGAGGACGGCATATGGCCTTGTTACATTTGCTTTTCTTTTTTAAAAGAAATGAAGGCTCTACAGTGCTGCCTGAGCTGTGATGGTGTACAATGAGCTGTGTTTCTGCGTCTTCCCTCTAACAAGCAAGACAGTTCTGCAGAATTCAGCAGCTTCAGAGCTGGCTGTGTTTTCCCACTGTAATGCCTTATTTTTCAGGAGAGGGCAATGGCAGCTTCCCCCAGTTGCTTCCCCCCAGTCCAAGACTGATTTAATATGTAATTCCTTGCTTTCTTCCTAAAATATTCCTTAGGTCCAATGCTCACTAGCAGCTCAGCCTCAGGCTTTTCCAAAACTCACAGCCAAGAGTGCTGACAGAATTTGCATCAAGTGAGCCCTGAGGAGGTGTTCAGCATGGCAACTTGAGACTGGGTTAAGAGGTCACAGAGTTGGTAAAGCAGGTGGCTGCTCAGCTCTCTGGATCACCTGTATTTGATGTCCTGTATCCAGTGCATCAGATGCTCTTGCATTATTAGGTTTCTTCTATAAATAGAACATTTTTCTCTTGGAGAACACAGATGCATTCTCCTTTCCTTATACCATGACATTGCTCCATATCAGCCCAATCCAGGCGATGCAGAGATCACCCACCCATAGCACTCCAGTTTATTTTTCAGGAGAAGCAGCACCTTGGTGTATGTGGAGCAAAACAACAGCTGAAATGATCTAGTATTAAACAAATACACCGAATGGCATCATTTGTTTAAGTGGGGAATGTCAAGCCAATGCAGGGAAGAGAGGTTGGCACCAGTGAGGAATATAGATGAACGTAGATAACATCAGCGTGGTTATCTCCGCATTGCAGATGAACGGCATCGCTCTCTGACACAGCCCTTTCAGTCATGACGTTGCCAGTGGAGATGCTTCTCTGTTGCTCCAACCTCCACGATGGGCTATTTGGAGAAAACTCCTTCAGCTCTGCTGTTCCATCCATTCACGCTGCCATTCCAGCTTACTGGCTTTGAGACACACTTGGTGTCATCAAAGAACCTATTCTCTGTTCATTTCTCATTTGGTCCAGTCTGAAAAACTGTGTGAGCAGTGATGAAATTCTAGTTATGTCCATGTCCCATGGCTACATTTATACGTGAGGAGTTCCTGTGTCCTTTAAACTTACAAGCTTTACCAGCCTGGAGCGCAGTCAGGTGTTCTTCCCTGAGGTGAGTCCAGGCTGTTTCATTATGGCAGCATCTTTGGTTGCTTTTGTAGGTGTGAAGAACTCTGTGAGAATACCCTGTCATTTTACCTCTCTGAGAACTGGTCTTAGTGGCAATGCTGTGGGTTATCAGCACATGACTTAGCTTTTCATGGCCATTGTCATCCTTCCGTTTCTTCAATGGATACTCTGTCCCTCCCCCAGGCAAGATATTAACACTCACTCATTCTCCCAGGACAGTTTTATTCCCTCTTGTTGCTATTTAGCATGAATTGAAAGGGTCTTCCACAGAGTTCCTACTAGGAATCTCTGAAGTTTTCAGATTCTGGCTGAGTCTCCGCTAGAAATAGGATCTGTTCTGTGTAAGTGGTTCTTGGTCCTTGACCTTTGTGTTTGCTCTGTCACATTCTGGCTGCTTTTGCTTATTAGATCTTAATTTTTGCTGGAGGCAAAAAGATAGAACACTGAGTGACTTGCCTGAGATTCCTCTTTCCTGCCTTTAGAATCTACAGTCTGGTTGCCCTACATCAGTAGATTAATGAATGGAGGCTGCTTTACAGCCCGTAGAAAGGAAGCAACTCCTGTCATCACCAAATAGCTGCCTGTGCTCTGTCAGATGAATCAGGTCCTAGAAATATCTGTGTCTGTCTTGACTTTAGAAGAAGTCCAAGATACCAACTCATCTACAAGCATCAATCTCCATTTGTTCAGATAATGAGGCTCCCAGTGTCTCGAGATCAAAATCAATTTTTGAAGTATACTCTGCAGACTGGTCACCTGTCAAGGTAATCTTCTGTTTCTTAAAGTCTTTATGGGTGTGGAAGGAAAAGGACTTCTCATGTTCAGTGTGACAAGTCAGGTCAACGACATTGTTTCTATTCATTTCTACTTCTGCAAAACATCTCGGTGGATCCTTAATGGCCAGTTTTCCCTTTGCTTGTACATAGCGCTTCAAAACAGTCTAGTTTTAAGTTTCTTCTTCAAGTCACGGGTTCAGGAGAGAAGTGTCACCTGCTGAAATGCGAGAGTCACTTGTAATCGGTGTCCTTGCTTGACCCAGTGAAGATGATGTGCTTGGGTGATGGGTTCCTGAAGCATTTAGATGAGAAGGAGTGTTCTGACAATTGCTGTGTTCAAAAAGCTGTGGAGTCTTGGCATGACATGAAGGAACAAAACCTTAAGCTAGCTGTTATTCGGAGACGTATTGATGAGCTCAAGATGGAATAAGCCAGCACTAGAGTGTGTCATTCCTTTAGAAAACCCAAGGGTCTGTAAATCTTGGACAGAACGGGTACTGCTGGAAAGATTTGCTTTATCCAACTTGGATAACTAAAAGTTAACTCTCCAAACACAAGCTGGTGCAGCTCAACTTTCTCTTTGATTCCTGGAGAATAATACTCACCTCTCCTAGCAGAGATATCTAAAGTATGAGATGAATCAATCTCAGGAAGTGGCTACTGCTTTCCACTGACTACAAAAGGAGCCAAGGGGGACTGTCTAATACAATGTAGAGATCACAGGCCTTTTTCACTAGCCCTGCAGCAAGTTCTTTCCTATAGAAAGAGGCAACATTCCTGCTGCCTTTCTTCCATCCGTGATTCATCTGAGAGATTCAGACATCAGTGTCCAAGGGGCACTATAAAAGGTAGAGGTCTTCATTGCTTCCTAGAAAAATGAAGCCTGCCCCTCTCAAGTAGCCTCACAGTCCTGCAGCCCAAAGCTTTACACCTTCTCATTATAAAGAGATGGCTTAAGAGATTTTGACCGCTTCTCCTCTAAATTGGGAGCCTGTGCTTTAAGTATCTGAGTGTTTTCTGGGCAGGCAGTATGGAAATCTTCATGGACTTTATGACTTTCCTTCTTGAGTTAGGCTTGCGGTTCACTTTCTTGTTGCTTAAAGTTTGGGGGGAGCGGTGCTTTTCCTCTTGGAAGGATTTTTGTTGTTATTGGATTTATCTCTGACTGTTACCTTCATTTTCAATTTAGCTAAATGAATGCCGTTTGCAGAGAGGCAGCAGGTAGAGCACATGCCTTCATCTTATGACTACTTTGACACTGGCTCATCAAGCATCAAGAGGATGGCCTCAGCCCAGGATAGAGGAGCAGTCTGATGAGAATGGGTCTCATCCTCTTTAACAAGATTAACATTCTTCCTGAACTGGGGATTCCCTGAGCCAGATTGATAGGAGCTTCTGCAGTGTCATGTAGGCACATGTAGGTAGTTTTAAAAGATAAGGTAATCAAGATGCAATGCCATGTGGAGGAGGTCCTGAGGCTAAGACGGAGGTGTGCTGTGAAGTGATTGAGGATGTGTGTTCTAATATAGAAGGCACTTTTCAATGAGGAGCTGAGGAACAGTGGTGGAGCTGACTGGATGATCCTTTCAGATCGCTTCCAATCCATAATATTCTGTTCTGTGACTTGATCTAGGTGTCCTGCTGTGGCAGGGGGATTGGACTGGATGATCTTTTGAGGTCTCTTCCAATTCCTGATGATTCTCTGATTCTATGACTGCAGAACTCAAGCCTGATTAAACAATTTGCTGGCAGACCTAATGTGTTGTAGCTGATCCAACCAAGAGCATCCCACTCTTCTGCTGGACTCAAGCTGTTTCTTAGGGTCTCACTAGAGTTCAAGATAAAACCTAAAGGGAGGCAGAGATAGAAAAACTTCCAAAAATTACATGTCTTCATTTCCCTTGAGCTCATAATGTTCATCCAGCCTCCTCTGGCCTCTGGAAGGGTCTTCACTTAGCTGAGGATTGCAGACACAGTTTTCTAAATAAGAGGGGTTTTGCTTGTAGTCTAAAATATTCCTGCTTAACAATTCTGTGGCCTTTCTTACCTGAGTACTGTCTGAGTACTTACTTAACCTTTTGGAGTGGGAAAAGAAGTTGAAAGGGATTAATCCCACTTAACCTTTGCTCTCTCAAAGTTCAGAGTCCCTGGTCTAGCTCCTTTGCATCTGCTTCACCAGTGGAAGGAGATGGGCACCTTTGGGAAGGAATTAACCTCACACCACTTTTTGGGGTCTAACTTTTAGTAAGTTGAACTCAGATGAAACTCATCCTATTTACCTGTGTGAAGGCAATTTGAGGAGGTAGAAGTTGTGGAATAAAGCACAAAATGAATTCCTGAAGTATTCTTCAAGGAACAGGGCTATTTCTGCTGTGAGCCTGTTGGGTATGAAGTCAGCTGGATACCCCTTCTGGGAGCTGCAGCCTCAGATCTTCCTGTCTTCTGATTACTGTGCTTTGTTGCTGAGATAGAAGTCCAGTTGTTTATAAAGCAAGATCAGAAGCCTTTGACTAAGTTAGCTGGTTACCATCATGCTTCTACCATCTGAAAACTTTCCAGAGAACCCAAAGCTGGTTGCAGTAAAGCCATTGAGGCACACATGTATGTCTAGGGCACGTGAGAGATGTGCAAAGCCAGGGAAGGTGTCTATCAGCAGTGTATTAAGAGTGACAGACAGCGATGGTTCCTCTCTGAGCACTGGGGATGGTTTACAGTAGACAGGAGTATAAAGTCCAGCCCACAGAGATCGAGCAGGCAGGGGCAGTAAGGTGATTCTGGATTAACTCTACTGATCAAGAGGTTAGAGTCTCAGATCTTCCAGTGATTTCCTGAATGGCATCCTTGGTGTTACGTTCTATGAGTCTCCTTGCTTAGCTGTGAATTTGGTAGGGTAGGAGGTAGGAGCTGTCTTCCTAGAGTTAGTTCCATGCAGTGGGTGATGGCCAGGGCTCTACTCATTTGCATCTCAATAATTTCAATAAAGAAAAGGCCCTTTCCACATCTATCAGTGACTTAGAGTCATGGGGCTGGTAGGTATGGTCCATCCTTCCATAGGGAACTCATCCACACAAAAGGGTAGATCATTTCTCTAGTTAAATGCACAAACTCAAATCCCAGCTGTGGGAACCACAACACCAGTTTATCCCAACCAGAGAACTGGTGAGGGAGCGAGAAGCAGCAATCAGACAAGGACAGAGTGCTGCGGGACCTCCAGGAGCTCAGTGGGCTGGCAGAAGGCTGTGACTCAAACACCACAGCCCCATCCCTCATTGAACGGTTTTCGCATTTCTTTAAGCGTCGGGGTTTCGACGACGTTTCCATGCTTTTTATTAAGGCAAAAAGTCTGTGCTTGTGGCTTGGTGAAATCGCTGTGTTCTTTTGTATCTGTTTCAAAAAACAAAAAGATGAGAAAAAAAAAAAAAGGGAAAAAAAAGAAAAAGAAATGTATTTCAAGCTGAAGAGCCGTTATCGTGCGGGGTTTTCTCTCAAACTGGTGCATACACTTTACATCAGGGACCTACTATACAGAACAAAAACCAGTGATACAGCTACTGTAAAACCAGATACACACCTTTTACTGTAATAATAACTATAAAAACCTTGCACTGTAATGGTTGCTATTAAAAAAAAACCAACAAAAAAAAAACCAACAACAAAAAAACCCACAACCTCTTGTCAGAACTGATTTTGTATCTTTGATTATATCTGAGATTTTAGCATTTTTGTATACTTACCATGGTGACGAGAGCATCCTCCACCGTTTCTTTCCGGGTTCTGTTTCCTTTCCGTCTAGTCAACCCCGTGCGTTGCTCCATGTGGATGGGCAGGGTATGGCCGTGGGAAGCGCGTAGGTCACCCCCCGCTCTTGTTCAGAGAGGTGCACCCGAACGAGCCGAGTAGGAGGGAAAGCAAAGCCCCCAAACCATTGGGATGGGTTCAGATCCCGTTCAGAGTTCCAGCTGCCCCTGTCGCACGACTAAGAGAAGCAGCGAGCGAGTCCCGAGCTATTTCTTTAAGCCGCCGTTGTTCTGGCCGCGCTGGCTGTCCAGCTCCATCACACAGCAATGCATCGCCAGTAGGTAGGGAATCCAAACCAACGAGATAACTTCACGATCACTCAGTTTAGCTATTTCTTTTACTGTTCCTCCCCTTTTTAAGTCTTTTTTAAACTAAGATGTATTTGCAATCAGACAGCATGGTGTTGCGATTCTTTCTATTTTTAAATACTGATAACATTCTGTGTGTGAAGTCTTGTTTCTTAGCTAAGAGAATCTTCAACGTGGAGCTCAGTTTGACCCATTTCTTTTCCTTGTTGTACCGTGATTCGGGAGTTATTTTGATAGAACCCTTTCATTTGGTAGAAGATTTCCCACACCCTCTCCCTCCCTCCTTCCTCTCATCCGTTCATATTTTTTACAAAACTGAAAAAAACAAAAAAACCACAAAAACAAAGAAAGGAACGAATAATCCTTTTTTTCTCTCTTTAGGCTGTGTAATGTTGTGTTGTCCAGATTCTGTATAAAAAAATATGTATATGATGTATCTGATATTTGGCAGTGAACGGCTGCACCTTTAACCGATATAATTAACAAAGAAATGCATAATGTTGGTGTTTTAAAAAGTTTTTAAAAACAAAAAAAAACCTAGTTAAGATGTTTGTGTAAACTTGCATGGTTTAAAATGTACTTAGTGCATTGAGAAATGTTGTTAGGGTCCTAAGTGAAAGGCTGGTTTACTTTTTTGATTCTAATGGTGATTGGTTTGTTGATCAGAATATCCCCTCTCCTGTATGTCTTAGTTTATTTAGCATATTTCTTCCTTTTTCTTTTCCTCAAGATCTAGCATAGTGTATCTATCGATATGTAATACTGTTCCTTAAAACCAGGTTGTGGAAACTGCAAAATGATGTTTTCCATCGCAGTGGTGATTCCGTTGCGGTCCATTTAATTTGCTGTGAAGTCCAGGTTTGACTTTCCTTTGGGATCTTACTTGCCGGAAGGGAGATGCTAGAGGCCAGGCTGCCACTGGGACAAAACGGACCCGAGTGGTTTGCTCCAGTCAGACCCCGTGACATCAGCATCAAGCTTGGCAGCCTCTGACAGTGGAGGGGTATGAGGGCAGCGTCTGGTCCCTCAACGAACAGAGGCTGGGTTTTTCCTCTGGGCAGTGTGTGATTTATCAGGATCAGAGCAGGTAGCCCCTGGGGTTTCTCCCAGCTCTCTAATGGATGAATTTGGCTTTTAGTGGCAGCCACCCAATGCTGCTAAAGTAACGGGGTACCGGCAGCGGAGTGTGGACGACCAGCCCTTGCCACCAAGACAAAGACCAGGAACCTTCAGCATTCGCAATAAGCTCCATGTTCTCTTCCAGAAGCACAGACCCACCAGATTCAAGAGGAGCTGGCTCTGTGCCCTGCAGAGCTGAGTTTGGCTGATGGATGTGAAGAGAGCTAGGACTAAACGTCCAAGCAGGGACCACATGGGCAATGGACATGGTTCATTTTCCTATCTCCTGCCCCACCACACTTCCTAGTTTTCTCCAAGCTTTGCTTCCACTGAACCACCAGAATGGGGACATTTCCAAGCCTCCAGCAGGACTTGCACCGACACCATCACAAGTCACTGATTTTAGTGACCATTAATGGCTCCTGGGATTTACCTCCCTGTGCTGGTCAACGAAGAAATGTTCTTGTCTCTTCCTGCCTCAAACATCTCCAGCAGCCTTTCCCCAAAGTAAGACAGAACTAGACCTAGATACATAGAGCTATCCTATTTCCTTCTGTTCTTCATCCCAGAGGGTCTCAAAGGGCTTTTCCAACATCACACGATCTCACTCGTGCAGCCTGTAAAGTGGCAGAGCACTGTTACTAACCTGCAGCCACCCCTGGTGTCAACCTGCCTGACTTCTGCCAGCTCACAGCAACTCTATGCAACAATCTAGTGCAAGAGGTGCATCACACCTTTGGAGGAACTTAGCTGAAGTATAACATGTACAAATTAAACCCACGACCGCATTGAGACCAGACAGGAGGGGTTGACTCATTTAATTTTCCTTTTCTGGACAGTTCCTCTCTTTTTTTCTTTCCTGTCCTCACACCCTGGTGGGCATTCAGCTGTCTGGGTAACCTAAACTTTTCCAGTTTGCTTTCATCAGCTTCTGCTTTCCTAAAAGCTTTTAAAAGTGTTCTTTTCACACAGGAGAATAGGGAACAAATCTGCCCCTCCTCTGCTCCAGAAATAAAAGAACTCCATCTCTCTTCTCCCTTGCCTTCCGTCTTCATATATAAAGTTATCATTCAATCAGCTTTCAGCCTTCTCAGATCTCCAGTACATCTTTTCAACCACAGTTACCCTTGGATTTTGCTCCTTGATGTTCTAACTGGTTTTAATCCAGACAGAAATAAACAGCCTGACATTAGGCACTGGCAGGAATCCTTGCTTGGCATGCAGATATATGCACTGTCCCGGGGCCAGATCATACAGCTTGATGGATGCCGGCTTGTGGCCTTGATGCTGACTACAAACCCTGTGATTTGTTGCAGGATTGGCTGCATCTCTGAAAAGCTGCCCGTGGCGGTTATCTCCCCAGCTCGGTAAGCTTTATTCTTACTTTGTTCCAGATCCAGAGTTTTCTCCAGTAAAGCAGTGGAAAAGCCCAAACGCTGGCTGTCTGGCAAGGAGAGGACATCACCTGGCTGATGGGTCATGGCGTGGTGCTCAGTGGGTCTTTCTCTTTAAGAGGGAGTCAATCCTGACAAGTTCTGCATCTTTATATAGAAAAGCTCCTGCTGGAACCAAGCTTTGCTTTCAAAGGCTGTGAGATCAGCTACTTCAGTCCTCTCAGAGTTGTGTGTGGAGCATCCTTGGGTGGAGAATTCGGTATTCAATCCCTCCCAAGAGCCTTTCTTAATAATCAAGAGTCACTTCCGTAAAGCTGGCGTTCTCCATCCATCACATCTGGGAGAAGGAGCTGTGCCCTGTTAGAAAACAGCTTATCCTGTGCCAGATGCAGTCTGGAACGGTGCTCATGTAGTGTCCCCTTGCCCTTGGTCTATCTGCCTCTTCCTGGCCCCACATACATCAAGAGGAAGCTGGCTTTTAGAGCAGCATCCTGCAGAGAGTCAGCCTCTGATGGTCTGTCCTCCTCCCCTGTCTCAAGGCCAGCATGCAAATGTTTTCATTTGAGCAATTAACCACACATCTGATGTAAATTATCAGAGTCCCCCAGAAATAGCTGGAGCTGTTCGAACGTGCCCCAGCCAAGGGCACACACAGCTCTCTACTGGCTGCCAGAAAGATGTTCATCGTCTAGCTGCCTACCAAGCTTTGATTTGCTCATCAGGAGCGTGTTCTGGGGGTAGAGAAAAATCCTCTTCAAAAGTAGCCTAAGCTGGGCAGACTGCTTTTTCCTCACCCACTGATCTCACCCTCCAAACCAACCCATCAGAAGAATCTCTTTCTATAGACACACTTTCCCCTTCTTGCCCTTAAGAAGTACAAATCCCATGTCCGTCTTTAATTTCCAGCCCTGAAATCAAATAGCATTTGAAAAAAAACCCCAAACCTCAAGGCCTAAACCCTGAAAATATTCAGCAAAGTCCAGGTGAGGCTGAGATTCTGCAGGTCAGAGCTGTGGATTTATGCAGGACTTTACATGACTGTTTGATTTCCAACGCAATAAAGAATAACCAACTTATTGTAGCAAGCCTTGCGCCAGGTGCTATCTCCCAAAACCTTCTGCATGGGACAGTCTGCCCTGTATTTTCTCTGCCTAGCAGCACTTTGCAGAATGTTGGAAGGGAAAATACCCCCTTTGCCTCTGGCCCTTCGGGGACAGACTGCAAATGGGGAGAACTGTGTGGCTTTACATGTCTTCTTATTTTTCTGTGCTCCTTCCCCTCGTTCTTCCATCCTTCCCTGTCTTCCTCCCTCCCTTCCTTCCTTTCTCCCTTCCTTCCTGTGAGATAAGGATATAGAAGGTTCACTGGAAGCCCCCAGACCTGTGAAAGTGGATCCCTTCAGTTTTTCCCCTCATAGTTTCAAAATTCAGTCAAGAATGTTCTGGTGAAGAGCCCACAGTGTCCGTTTGGAGCTACCTCTTGGCTGTGCTTTTGCTAGTGTCCCTCTCCTGACTTGGTTTCTTATCTCTTGTGGTTTATCTCTTTCAGTGGTGCTATGCCCAGTGTCCTTTCTTGATCTTTAAAATTGTTCAGACATTGCCCCAAGAGTGCATTGTCCTGTCTCTTCCATCTTCCAGCAGATAGCCACATGTCTTATTCAGAGAGGAAACGCTGCTCAGCGGAACAGACTGGCATCAAGGATCCCTGGTTCCTCATCACAGCTTTTCCTTGCACTTGTTCTCCTCGTTGTCTGTGTGTGCCTCAGTTTACCCACCCAGGTATAATAATATCTACCTCACAGGGGTGTTGTGAGGCTGTTACTGAGACCCTTACCTGGAAGGGGGGTATAAATGCCCACCATTCATAGACTAGCTCATCGCTGTTCCCTTTTCTTGAGACATCAGTGTTGCCAGAAAGTCAGCATCTTTATGAGTTTTATCCTTTGCTTTCATCTGATGGAGTCTCCTTCTCTGGAGACATTCAAGACCCGCCTGGCTGTGTTCCTGTGCGACTTGGTCTGGGTGATCCTGCCATGGCAGGAGGATTGGACTGGATGATCTTTTGAGGTCCCTTCTGATCCCTAATGATTCGATGATTCTATGATGCCAAGACTTGGGGCACTTCCATAGAACCCCTGCAGGTTCCGCTGGTTCTGACATGAAGAGGAGATCAGATAAGGGAACCCTTGCTCTTCTGTCTGCGCTGAAATTATCGACCCCCTCTCACAGACAGAGGGGTTCCTTCCCTCTTGTCCATACTGGACCTGTTTCCCTATTGAAAAGGAGCCCACAGAAGACTCTTCTTGTGAACCACATGAATTTGGTTAGGGGAAAGCATTAGGATAAATCATCTCCTTTCATTCACGGAGATTCTTGGAGCAGCTTTGAGTGGGTCTCCATCACTGGAAAGCAGCACTCAGAGAAGCTTTAGCTAAGGTGAATCAAGTCTGTGGCACGGGGGACTTGGAGATGAAAGAACCTATTCCATCCCTGCTGAATTCTTGTGGATTTGATTTTTCAACCCACACAGACAGCTCAAGGCTGACAGCAAACCTGGCACAAAAATATGCCCAACATGGCCCAGGCCAACAGAACCGCCTTGGGTATCTTGGAGGGAGATTGGTTTGATCTTTCCCTGTCTTCATCCTCCTTTTCATTTCTTGTCTTGGTTTTTGAAATGAAAAACTGTTCTGAAGTGAAAAAAAACCCACCCCCTACACAAAAATGTAGGGTTTCTGTCATAGAAGAACAAAACAGAACACTGGCTTGGTCTAGGTGGTCCTGCTGTGGCAGGGGGATTGGACTAGATGATCTTTCAAGGTCCCTTCCCATCTCTAGTGGTTCTATGATTCTAAAGAAGACACCCACGGACCTCAAATCACGTACTGCATTTCCCCAGGGCTGTGGGAAGTTGCTTGAAGCTGGCATTTTCCAACAAGTTTTATTTGTAACTCACTGGCTGGTGTCTTGAGGGGAGAGAAAGCAATCTTCCCAAACACTCCCCTTCACACCCCTGATTGCCTTTGGTATGGGAGCCCAGATCTTCCTTCACAGGACAGGAACAAACAGGTACACAAGAGGAGTCAGTCCCCACCAGCTTGAAGAGCATCGAGAAGAACAGCCCTGTCCTTGCTGCCCTTCAGCCCAGCCAGGATGGGGCTGTCCTTCTTTTCTGAGCTGGTAGCATCTTTTACTGCCTTAAAAACAACCAAACAAAGCAAATCCACTCTTTGCTTTATGAAGTTTCACTTGCTAGCGGCACTACAGTCCACAGGACCTGCACCAGGTCCTGTTGTGTTCAGAGGTTGGCAGGCAGATTCTCTTTAATCCTATTTGCAATGTGGGGTTTTCCCCCTTTGGGTGAAACTTGAAAAGTTCCCGGAGTACTGGAATTTGGAAGAAGTCACCATTATGCAAGAGGAAGGTCCATGCTCTCACATCCAGCCCCCTGTCCGTTGCCCCAGAGCAATAAGCACACGGTAGAGGTTCAAGGGACCATAACAGCCCATGGCTAAAGCGACAAAGCAACAAGCACACTGTTGAGACTAAAGCACACGAACACGCCTGCTCCACGATCCTGATAAAACCCGCTGCCTAGGAGTGAATTCCCCTGCTGCTGCTTCTGAAAGGTCCCAAACCCACATTCACACTCCCCCTCCTCCCTTCCCACTCTGCAAGTCCTCATCTGCACATCACCCCCTCTCCCCGGCCAGGCTCACGCCCGTATGTTCTGCTTAGCGCTGCTCTCACCTTCACCAACCAACGAGAACGGAGTCTCCGCAGAAGATTCCCAGTGGGCTAAGGGGTGATATTCCCCGGAGCACCGATACCCATGGGAGCTGCAGAGGAGCCTGAGATGCATCAGCAAACGTACTGCTCCTCAACCCTAAGTTCTGGCAGACCTTCGCAGGAGAAGCTGCGCAGCTGGGCTTACCCTGCTTTGTTAGACCTGGCCGGAACGCCTAGAGCTTCGCATCCGATCCGAGCTTGTGCCGTTGCCTCTCCCCTGTCCCATTCGTAGGCTTTGGTTTGGGTTTTTTGTTTTTGCACTGTCAGGAATTTTTTCAGCCGCGTTTGTTGTCGTCAGCTGCATAACGTTTGTCAGGCCTCTCCACCAAGCTCTTTAAATGAACGTCAGTGGCTGTCTTCCCTTGGACAATAATGAATGTATATATCGTTAAGTGCAGACTATACAGAGAAGTGGCTAAGTCAAGGATCAGAGGGTTTTGTAAAGCCTGTTTATTTTTTTAAGTAAGTTCGAGCATTTCTATTTTACCACCATTTACGTGGTTTTGGGGAACCCAGATTGTGTCAAGATCTCATGCCAAAACAAGCCAAAAGTCGTTTGATTTCAAACCTTCTGTTGTTTTTCTTCCGCCAACCATGTTCTCGACGATGCTTTGTCATTCGAGATGTTGTCTCGAAACACGTACTGACGGGAAAAAAAAAGACAAAAACCAAAAAAAAAGGAAAAAAACCCCATAAAAAATAAAAAGACAAAAAAAAAGACCCCACCAAAACCCCACCAAAACCGAAACCAACCCCGCGAAACAAAATGTCATCTTGACAGAAGATTTATACATGAATCAGAAAGTATTTATTTCAATTTTGTACCTTTCCATTTTAATACATTATAATGTATTGACTCAACTGAGATAATATAAACAGTTCATTTTAATAACATCTTTGCAGTGTGCCGTTGTCCTTTTGTTCCTTCCTTCCTACCCCCTGGCTGGACGTACAGCCTGCCAAACCAAAGGTGGACCCTCCAAAATGTTGTGGATCCTGGTAGCCCTGAGTTTCTTTTAAGTCAGAGCGTGAGTGCTGTTAACAGGATGCTCTAGGAAAACCAAATGGGCTCTGGGTTAAACCACAGATGAGGTACCTGAGAGAGCAGAGGACCTGGGGGTGAGGATGGCCCGAGGTTAGGATAAGCTACCAAGCAGCTGGAAATGCTGCCGGTGCAGTATGAGATGACCTCTCTGTGGAGTGTCCGGACAGGAGATGGCACAAGCACACTGTCTCCCATGTGCAGCAGTCTGCCTCCTCTGGCAGTGGTGTGACCCCAGCATTGAGATGCTCAGGTGAGCCTAGTCACACAGGGACTCAGTGCCTGATACCTGTGCTGTCCTTCCTCATCCTTACCCTCTCAAGCTGTAAGGAATGACGGTCTTCTCCACACCCCCCACCCCCAAATTCAACTCCCATTCCTGTTTTTCTTCATTAATGTCTTTTGTCACCTCCTGCCCCTTCACACTCCTGCCCACAGTGGTGCATAAACCCACCACTACATGAGGACCACCTCTGGGTTGCTGACAATAAGCCATCACTTGGCTTCTCTGCTCCAGTTCTCTGGCTTCATTTGATGCCTCTGAGTCCCTCTTCCAATCCCCTGTTGAAACCAGACATGGGTTTAGCCCAGTTGATGATAACTGACCCCTTGATCCATCACTTCCCAGTGAAAGCACAAGGATGAAGTGGTGTGTGCAAGCTGTCCTCCCTCCTTCAGATGCAGATCTATCGTGCAATGGTAACTCTGGCCTGAGGAGATGCCAGCTGTGAGGAAAGAAACCTGCTCATGAGGCATCGGGGTTGGTGCTGGAGGTTGGTGTTGCATGGAGAGCAAATCTGCTTGTAACCATGAGGTAAACACTGACTCCTTCCTTGGCTCTAAGGCATGGGGTCCTGGCCAGGTCCATGCACAGTAGGATGGTCACATCCAAACAACCCCTTGGGAATGGTCTATTCCAACTCCTGAGCCAAGCCCAAGAATTATTTGGGACATTCCCAGATGATGTGGTGCAAAACTGTACTCAGGTGTGCGCTCACAGACCTATCCGGGAGCTGTTGAGTTTACCACTCCAGAAATAACCAGTGAGGACCACCGAGCCAACTCGCTGGACTGCACAGCACACTAACAGCGAGGGAACGTGGGCACTTACTGCTGCTGGGGTGGCATGCTGATCTCCAATGATAGCTTCTGGGTACAAGGCTCTCCATGACTGAAATGCATGGATGCTCCCCTCAAGAAAGGGCTGCTCTCTTCACTGGAAAGAGGTTTTCCTAGCACTGGGGTATGAAGCTCCTATTTCTTCACCCTTATATTTCACATAGAGTGAGCACTCAGTGCGGGCAGACTCCAGGAGGTTCCTCATCACACCTGCCTGGGCCATTAAAAATGAAAACGCTTCATGGTACCAGCTCTGTTGTCAAGCACCGACTGCTGGGAGGTGATGGGGATAGTGGGCATCTTGTACAGTGCTGTCCCAAAACCTTGGTGATTTTCTCTGAAGGTATCAGATTCACCTCAAGGAACTCTCTGCAACAGGAAGAAGAGAGCACATGGGTTGTTGAGAGGCATCTGAGGTAGAAGGTTGTTGAGAGGCATCTCTGCTCACTGCAGAGAGCTTCCTTTGTTCTGACCCAGCCTCTCTGAGCTAAGTAATTCATATGTCACTGCAAACCAATCAAGGACAGCACTTTCAAGCACAGTCAAGCACAACACATACACTGCTGCCCAAAGAATAGGTCAGCTGCCATCTGGAAAGATGGTACTGGTTAAGGGAGAGCCCTGAAATCATAGAATCATAGAATAGTTTGGTTTGGAAGGGTCTTTAAGGGCCATCTAAACCATCCACCTGCAGTAAACAGGGACATCTTCAGCCTCACCAGGTGACTCAGTTGGAGTCCACCCTCACAATGGCTCTAAGACAGAAGAATGAGACATAGAATCACTGAATCATAAAACAGTTTAGGATAGAAAAGACCTTTAAGATTATTGAGTCCAACTGAGTCTTACAGATTGCTCTCCCAAAAAGAGGTTGCCAGGTGTGCTGGTGTCCTTCAGACTCCAGAGACAGAGAAGTTTTTCCAGGAGAGAAGTTGGCTTCTAAGAAGAGGAATATTGGGAGATGACTTCTCTTGGGGTTCTAGACAGGTGGGGGTTGATCTCTTCTCAGAAGTAACAAGTGATAAGTGGGAAAGGCCTCAACCAGGGGAGGTTTAGGTTGTAGAATAGGAAAAACTTCTTCCTAGAAAGGGTCCTCAGGCCTTGGAAGAGGCTGCCCAGGAAGGGGGTTGAATCACCATCCCTGGAAGTGTTTCAAAGTTGTGGAGACCTGGAGCTTAGGGACAGGGTCTAGCAGTGGGCTTGGGACAGCGGGGATAATGGTTGGACTTAAAAGGTGTTTTCCAGCCTAAACAATTCTGTGATCCTATGATTCCATGGCACAACTCAGTACAGCAAACACTGGCTGTTCTGGTGCCTCTTCCTCTGCTTCCAACCAGGAGGAAGAAGGGGTTTTCAGCACAGGAGGACTTGTGTTTGGAATGGACCACTATCATAACGTTTGTATGAGGACTTCTGCCTTTCCGACTGTTGTATCCTTGTTCCTCACTCACTGTGGCCCCACTTACTCTTTCAGGGCAAGAAAGAACTTGTAGCAGTAGAAAGAAGGATCGTTCCTTGCTTACCCCAGGGCTAGAGGGATTCTGCCCTCTCTGCTGCAGCATGGGGCTGCAGCATAGGTTGGGGGCGACCAAACCACTCTCTTAGCCTTGGGTTATCAGTCCTGAGATGTCAAGAGGATCTCTTCTCCATGCTTTCACCATCACAGATGACAGGAGCCATAAGATCCCCACACATCTCCACAACAATGCCAAGACTTGCTCACAAACATTGGGCAAACACTCTGGCAATCTTTGAGACTTGGATATGGGGAGAAGGGAGAGGAGTAGGATATAGGGGTGAGGTTGAATAGGTCCCAGGGCAGTAGAAGAATCTATGAAGGGACCTAGGGAAAGAAAAAGCCAGCTAGAACACCTGTGATGTTGGGAAGGGGGGCTGAAATAAATGCCAATGGAAGAACACCAAGGGGTTTTGACTCTCACTAGGGCCAGAGCACAGCATCAGCCCTGGAAAGAGCATCTTTCACCTCATAGGGTAGGGAAAACACAAGAAATTGCTTTAAACAGCAATTACATCTTCCCTCCTAATACCCATCCTAGGTCAACCTTGTCACAAGATAGACTCCCTGTTCCCTTTCTGCCAAATTCCCTTTTAACACTTCCCTTGATATTTTTCCCTGGCTTCTTGTGAACAAACAACTTCTGGAGAGGACAACTTCAGCTCAGTCTACAGCCCGTCTGCTTCCAGTGCTGCCCATCACCTGCCCGCAGAGCGGCACCCTGCCACCTTGTAGCGCCAGGTGGGTAGCAGCTGCCTCCACCCAGACCAGGTTTTTCTGAAGATGTGCCCAGGTTTTGTTTCTGTGGGGAGGTTTGGAAGGAGCTTCTTTTGCAGGAGCCAAGGCACCACCGCCCATGGCCCCACAGAGGAGGACAGCACAGCCATACCCAAACTTCATTTTGAGATGAGCCATGACCTGTGCTAATCCACTCCTTAGGTTTGGCTCAGTACTAGTTAAAACCATGTCTAGAAATCAAGGTGAGGAGGTCTAGATTGAAACCATGCAAGCAAGAGGTGTGGACACCAGCATGTCCATATACCCAGAGAAGAGTGCCAGGCCCTCTTTAACTGAAGACCACTGTGTTTCCACAAAGCCTGGCATGAGAGAGGTGTAGACATCCTCCTTGATAAGAAAAGCCACCTAGAAAAGAAGCCAGAAACATGAAAAAGCAAACTTTAGATTGAAAAGGAGCATGAGGTGACACCCCAGGAGAAACTTCCTCCTGGTAGGATAAATCAACACTAGGTAGGGTATCTGGGTGGGAGCTGAGCATTCACAAAGTGGAGATGAAGAAACGGTTAGACAAGCTTTGCTAGGACTGTCTTAGGTAGCAATGATGCCACTCTGGTCTCTGGCAGTGCCCAGTCTCAATTCCACTGAGAAGTCAGAGGCTATTCCAGGGTGTATTTCAGAAACACCTCAATAGATTCAACTGATCTTCCCAGTTCCTTGCCTAGACCTTAGGAAAACACCTGATCACGCGTGCACACACACATTTTACCTGCTTGTAAATCTCTCTTTCTCTCCATAGAACAAGCGGGGACCTGAGTGTGGAGTTAAAGAGGAGGTTTCCTTTCCAAGCAGAGCCCTTTCTCAAGAGCCCCAGAGAGCCTTAAGCAAACAGTGATCTTTACAGGCTCTGCCTGTGCTGCTGTTTGTGCTGGATGAGGACTCAAACGCGTCTGCGGGATGAGTGTGCCGCGATACATTCCTTGGCTTGCTGACTCTGCAAGGAGTGAACAAATGAAAGCTCCAGCACAGCTCCCGGTTTACAAGGAGCACATGGAAATGAAGAAATTTGCAGTGCTCAAAAATGCTCTGGACAACACAGTGACCTGAATGTTTCCTGGCTGCTCAGGAAGCCACAAGAATGTGAGATGTCTCAGTCATTTGTTTCACTTGTCCTGTGTAGCTCAAACCAGTTTGTCACCACACCGAGGTATAGAGCAGAGGCAGAGCATCTGCGGGTGGAGGGAGCAGAGTCCTGGGCCTGAGCAGCCAGATTTACTGTGAGACCATTAATCTGCATTGAGTAACTCTTGAAAACACGAATGACCCTGCTACATCAAATTGAAGGTGTACCTAGCCCAGAACACAGCCTGAGACAGTGGCCAGAGCCTGACATGCAGGAAATAGTGTAAGATCATAGAATCATTACAGTTGGAAGAGACCTACAAGGTCATCAAGTCCAACCACCAATGCAGTGCAACCACCATGGCCATTAAAAAAAGGCCTATGGCAAGTCTGCAGTGATCTTTCTGTTTTGCACGTCACTTCATCTGCTACAATCCTACCTTTCAGGACTTCCTGAGCTGGAAATAGCAGCTGGACCATTGTGTTTAACAGCACCCTTCTTCAGTGTGTCTGACCCACTTTCAGTCCCTGTATCCTCCCAGAGCATCCTGCAACAAGGACCACAATAGAGCTGAAGAATCATTTCATAGGATCATAGAATTGTTTAGGTTGGAAAAGACCTTTAAGATCATTGAGTCCAATCATAAAAGCAGTTGGATATGGGGAGAAGACAGGACTGTGTTCTATGATGCTGCAAGCAGAATGCTAGAATAATAGAATCATAGAATCACTAGGGATTGGAAGGGACCTCGAAAGATCATACAGTCCAATCCCCCTGCCACAGCAGGATCACCCAGACCAAGTTGCACAGGAACACAGCCAGGCGGGGCTGGAACATTTCCAGAGAAGGAGACTCCAGAATCACCCTGAACAACCTGTTCAAGTGCTCCGTCACCCTCCCTGGGAAGAATTTCCTGCTGATACTGATATGGAACCTCCTCTGTTCCAGCTGGCACCCAGTGCCCCTTGTCCTCTCACCAGATGACCTTGAGAAGAGCCTGACTCCATCCTCCTGACACCCACCCCTCACATATTTATAGACATGAATGAGGTCCTCCCTCAGCCTCCTCTTCTCCAAGCTCAAGAGACCCAGCTCCCTCAGAACAGCTGCTGAATTTGGAGAGAACTTGATTTAGGCAACTCCAGTGATACCCCAACCTAGGAGTGATGACATTGGATCTTACCTCCCCATGCTGGGACACACTTGGTGCATTCAGACTCACTTTGCCAAGTGCCCTGGGTAGCTGAGCCTTGGGAAGCATTCCTATACTTTCAGAAGGGCTCTTCAGAAACAGTCACTGCTGCTTGGCTGTGCTGGATTGGCACAGCTCCCACTTCTCTTCCCCCTGACCTGCTCAACCCAGGCTACACACCCTGGGGACAAATGTGATGACACTGACAAATGGTGGTATGGACCAGCCTGTCCTACGTGCTGCTCCAGAGACAGCTCATGGGCACTGTCAGTGCTGTGGAGCTCAGTCTCTTCATGATATAGCCCAGCAGTAGCAGAAGCAAGTCCTGAAGCATGATCAGATCTCAGTGCCTACTGGACACCAATCCCATTCAAGCTGGCTGAATCCACACTGCTCTTGGAAATAATTCCCGGACTTTGCTGACTTCTCGACTGCACTCAGAAAGACCAGTGTTGGTTGGTTCTGGGTCAAAACCAGGCCACGATCTATGCTGATGATTGACTTGTGATGCAACAGCTTCCAGAACATGAGACCAGGTTAATGCAGAAGCGCTGGTGCAGCAGTGAAGTCTGATGATGTAGCAAGATCCTATGCCTTGTCCTTTCTACATGGTCACCTTTGGGTAGACAGTCCTGTGGTCCAGGATTATGGACTCTGTTATGGGTATGTTATTCAGCCATACCTGTTGAACTGGCTGAAGTAGAGTAGTCCTCGGTAAGTTGGGCACCGCTGTAACCTTTAAGGATGTCTGTTTAGCTGGGCTCATGGTTGCACATGGCTCCTACTGAAGATGCACCTGGATATCATGTACCAGGGAAGGCTCTGATCACTTCAGAAGCTGTTACTGTCACTTCCCACCTGTTTTGTCTGCATTTTCCATTACCTGATGCTTGTCTTATCGTGGGCTTCATGGAGGAGTCCTATCCCTCCAATCTGTGGAAAAGGGAAGGTGAGAAGACTGACTGGCAGTGAATCACCCACTAGATCAAGGCAGCTCCTGGCATTCCCCAGTCCATGTCAGTGGTGAGATCACAGGACAAAGTTGCAAGCGCAGATGAGAGAAAGGAAAACCAATGTGTAATTAAAGAGACTAATGAGCCCGTGTTGGCTATTTTTAGTGCCCTTTTACTTTCCAGTGTCTGCTCAAACAGCCCTGAAATGACAGTACTGGGTCAGCCTTGAAAGTACAGCTAGACTTTGAAAAGTGAGCAATGTCCTTGTGGGTTTCCCTCTTTATTTCTGTTCAAAAGCCCTAAATCTAATTTGCTCTGTTTACAAAGCTGAGCCCTGCTGAGACTGTGAGCAACGCTGGCTCTGAAATCTTCAGAAGGAACCTCTGTCCTGCCATAAGAATTTCCCAGACAACTAGGGCTAATGAATAAAACGCAGCGGATGCAGAGGAACAGCACTGTCACAGATCTGTTTGTTTTCTTTTGTCGTTGACTCTTGTTTGTTGCTGCTGGATTCTGACTACTCCTCAGCATATAATTCCTTAGGACTAATCTATCGAACACTCTCTGCTGGGCCTGGCATTTTCCCCTCCCTTTGGACAGTGATGAACTTTCCTTGCAACCACTTGAGACCACATCTGGAGTATTGTGTCCAGTTCTGGGCCCGTCAGGTCAAGAAGGACACAGAGCTGCTGGAGGGTGTCCAGCACAGAGCAACAAAGATGATGAAGGAAGGAGAGCAGCTCCCTGATGAGGAAAGGCTGAGGGAGCTGGGTCTCTTGAGCTTGGAGAAGAGGAGGCTGAGGGGGAACCTCATTCATGTCTCTAAATATGTGAGGGGTGTCTGTCAGGCAGATGGAGCCAGGCCCTTCTCAAGGTCACCTGGTGATAGGACAAGGGGCAGTGGCTGCAAGCTGGAACAGAGGAGGTTCCATACCAATATCAGCAGGAACTTCTTCCCAGGGAGGGTACTGGAGCACTGGCACAGGCTGCCCAGGGGGTTTGTGGAGTCTCCTTCTCTGGAGACATCCAAGTCCCACCTGGATGTGTTCCTGTGTGACTTGGTTTAGGTGATCCTGCTGTGGCAGGGGGACTGGACTAGATGACTTTCAAGGTCCCTTCTGATCCTTAATGATTTGATGATTCTATGATTTGCAAATACAAATAGTTTGTTATCTGTGGCATGAAGGGTTTTTCATTTCAGCAGTTCCCTCAGGACTATTTCTGGTAGGTCTTGTTGAATGGTGCTACTGGTGTTGCTTAGGTGCTCCTCATCTCCTTCATTTCTTGCTTCCTGACCAAAGTAGTGATTCTCATATCTACACAACTAGCTTCTTACCTCATGTGTGGGGTAAATAGCACCACAGCCTGGCTGGTGGTGGTAAATATCTCATGTAAATTAAATTTTGCTGCCTAGTTGCTTCTCAGAAAAGGAACAGTAGTGGAAGAGAATTCAGCTGAAGAAGTCTGCATGAGCATCTGCTGGAGATCCTTTGCTTTGGTTTTTTTTATCCTTTTCCATCCCAGTTTGAATAAAGCGAGTGAGTGTTCCATAGGATTCAATCACAGAATCATTAAGGTTGGAAGAGACCTGTAGGATCATCCAGCTCAGCTGTCAAGTCGGACACCTCAACTGGCAAAAGAGTAAACTGCTCTTTACAGCAGAGTAAGTAGCACAGGATGGGCTTTGTGGTTAAGACACTGCATCAGATCTTGAGAAAAGATGAATTCTGAGAGAGCTTCGTAAATGGATTCATGAAGGGATAGATATGGAGAACTGGATGAACTGGAGAAGCCTTCGGGAAGCCACCTAGCTGCTTTCCTCATGGTCAGGACTAACAGTCTACCTGTGGCAAGTTTAACCATCAAAACAGACAATCTCATGAGCCCTCAGGCAGTCCTCAGAGTTCTGGTACCCTACATACTCTCCAACACCCTTAATTATCCTGATTTCTGTTTTTTCAGGTGGCAGTGAACAAGGAAACCAATTGTGTGTCCTCATCCCTGGAAAGCAGCCTGAAATGCAGTTCCTATATGCTTTTACTTTCTGGACCAGACATGCCCGCTTCCTCCAAGCTTTTCCTCAAACTCTATTTTGCAGTCTTCTCCTCTCTTTTATGCTCAATAGCTGGTTCCAATTTCCTTAAGTGCAGTGACCAGATACGGGCATGGTCATACAACTACAGCTCATCCATCACTGAGATAGGGAGCATCACAAATCATGTGCTTCACAAAGAAGCGGATCTTTCTGAACCAGTATTTTACTTCAGGTTCTCATTTCATTAGCTATTCCTTAGCCCCACTCCTTTTACTCACCATTAGGGAACCAAGAAGAGTTCCAGTCATCTGCCATCTGAAATGACTCCCTAAGTTCCCCAAACCCTCAGCACTGAGGTGTGGACTATGTTCCTGTGGCTTTGGGCTAGATGAAGTCACCAAAGCCAGTTTCCTGGTCAGAGACAAAGATTAGGTTAGTGTGTCGAGAACTGTTCTCAGCAAGTCATGGGGGGGTGTTTTTTCATCCCTTGGTTGTCCTCCAGTGGCCAAATGTTGAATCAATGATATGTGAGAACTACTACAGTGTTTTCCCAGGGACTGGAGTCAAGGTAACTCACCCAGGATTCCCTGTCTACACCTCTGTTCTCTTTCTCCCACGATCATGATCAGTGATTCAAAGACTGCTTCATGACATTTCTCATTTTCAAACTGAGCTTTACCCAAGGTACAAAGCTCTGACTAGATGTGCCACCCCTCTCTTACTACCCTCAAACCTGTACTGTTCAATCACACTGAACATTCCCTCAGGATTTGGGGGAAGAATTAGAAACATGAAAATCCTTTAGTCTCCTGACAGTATTCCTTATGGGCTTGTCACCATCTCATCTACCCAAAAAACCAGTCCAGACAGGCCCATTTCCTTCTCAGCTCTCCTGCCATGTACTTATTACTGCTTGTTGTTTGCTGATTGTATCTGTAGCTGATGCTTTCTGAGAGGGTATCTGTGCAAAGGCTCTTGGTCTGTTTTATGGATCATGTAGTTCTACTCTATGGAATCATAGAATTATTGAGGCTGGAAAAGACCTCTGAGCTCATCCAGCCCATGACCTAACATCACCACATCAGCTGGACCAGGACACTAAGGACACTCTGTCCTTAAATGCCTCCAGGGATGGGGACTCCACCACCTCCCTAGACAGTCCATTTAAGGGTATGATCACCCTTTCTGTGAAGAAGGGCTTCCTAACAGCCAACTTAACCCTCCCCTGCCCCAGCTTCAAGATCCTTTCATCCTTTCACTAGTTGCCTGGGAGAAGAGCCCAACTGCCACCTGACTAAAACTTTCCTTCAGGTAGTTATAGAGTGTGATGAGGTCCCCCTTGGGTATCCTCTTCTCCAGGCTAAACACCCCCAGCTCCCTCAGCCTCTCCTCATCAAACATTCTCTCCAGTCCCTTCCCCAGCCTCATTGCTCCTCTGGATCTGCTCCAGCCCCTCAATCTCTTTCAAATTTCGTTAGGGATGAGGACTTCACCACTTCCCCACACAGCCCACTCCAGCTTTCCAGAGGGAGGTTTCTGTCAGATATCCCTAAGAAGAGAAGCAGAAATTAAGGGCATGACTAAGAATGTGCTTTGTGGCCAAGGCTGGCAAACTGTTTTCTCAGATCAGTGCTCAGCTGCATTTAACTACAAGACTCTTGTTTGCTTAGCTCTACACAACTAGAACAGGTTGCCTAGGGGAGGTTGTGGCTGCTCCATCCCTGGAAGTGTTCAAGGCCAGGCTGGATGGGGCTCTGGGCAACCTGGCCTGATGACAGGTGTCCCTGCCCATGGCAGGAACTAGATGATCTCTATAAAGTCCAATCTGAACCATTGTGTGAACCAACTTGCCCTTGACACCTGCTGGCCCAGATTCTTAGACTTCTTGACCTCCTTATACTGGTCCATTTGGGATCCTCTGGGGCTTGGCTTCACCCTGCCACAAGTGCATCTCAGAGCAACACTTCCAACTGACATTCAGCACAGCCCAGATGGGAAATGTGATCACCAAAACACCAGTCCTAACAAAAGAAACAATCTACTCTGTGCCCACTGATGTGAGATGAATCTCTCAGTAGCATCCAACTCTTTATCACTCCTTTATAAGGATGTAATGTAGATATAAAATATCTACACATGAAACCCAGGCTGTTAGCACCTTGACTTTCACATCAGGTCTGTGCCTCAGTTTGAATTTCTGCAAACCACTCACAGAATCACAAAATGCCAGGGGTTGAAAGGGAATTGAGCCCAACCCCCTTGCCAGAGTAGGATGAAAACTAGGGCAGATCATTCAGAAATCATAGAATCATCAGAGATCGGAAGGGACCTTGAAAGATCATCCAGTCCAGTCCCCCTGCCACAGCAGGATCACCCTGCATCCAGACAACTCTTGAAAGTCTCCAGAGAAGGAGACTCCACTACCTGTGTGGGCAATGTGTTCCAGGGTGCTGTGACCTTACAGTATAGAAGTTCTCCCTTGAGGTGGAACATCCCGTGCTTGAGCTTGAACCCATTGCCTCGTGTCCTACCACAGGGCAAAGTGAAAAGAGGTTGTCCCTGAGTTTTTGACACCCAGCCCTCATGTATTTATAGACATTAATCAGATCCTCTCTGAATCTTCTCCTCTCTAGACTAATAAGCCCCTCTTGAATCTGTTCCCTACCCCCTTTTTATCTCTGGGTAATAAACTGCTGATGACAGGACCTGAGTCTTACATCCCACACCTTCAAAGCCCAGGCTGATAAAATAATAACAGCAATAACAATAGTAAACCCACCCTCGTTGGAAGAGGAGGCAAATGATCTGGCTTTGTCTGCTGCCTCTTTTGCCCACAGTCCCTCCAGCACTCCCTGCCAGGTGCTGAGCTCTCAGCTGGCAGCATTTCTAGGAACATCAACCCCTTGCCTCGAGTTTCTGCTCCTCTCCCGCCCCAGTAACTGTTCTCTGAACCCCTCATCTCCTGGCTGCCAGCACTCATTCTGACATCCTTTGCTCCATGGGTCAGACGTTGTTAATCTCTTGCTCCCTGCCTGGCGTTTGATGGGCGGCTTCTCTGCTCGGCTAATACAGCTTTATACCAGAGTTCACCTCTAATCTGGCTGCTCCCTCGAATCACTGTCCTAAATCAAATCTGTCCTTTCATTTTAAGGTCTCCAGGCAGTGGCTGTCCCTAGTGCTTCCATCACACCTCTCCCAGGACTTGCTCAATAAGCATTTCCAGTCTGGCCTCAGGCCATTTATCACACAACACAGGTTGACTGGCCTCACAAATGACCTGTTGCGCAGCCAGGACTCACATCCTGCTCCTTACCCTGCCTTTCTCCTCTTTTTTTCCCCATTCCTCCTCTTTTCCTGGCTACCTCTCCTTCCTCACATCTTCCTTGTTAATGGGGAATTTGGATGAGGCAGAGAAAGAAGTGTTTCTTCCCCACTTGAATTTGAGGTGATGCATTCAGGTCTAGAAATCTCTTGTAGGCATGTCATGGTAGGTGACATGACCCTCACCTGACAGTGCCTGTCCCTCCATCAGTCCCAAAAAGGGTTATAACATTGTCACGGAACCCACCCCACTGTCCTCAGGTGGCAGAGACTAGAGTAGAGCTCTCTAAGGCATTAGCCCATCACTGGTACTTGTAGCTGCCCTTTTGCAGAGCACAGGAGCTGCTTGTTCGCTGGGAAATGGAAGTCCCTTCCACAAGGCTCCCCAGGGTGGACTGGTACCAGCAGGGTGGGAATTGGGTCTGACACACATGCAACCCTCCTCCGTTTATCTGCCACTTCAATTTCTCTGTACTGCTGGCTCTGTTCATCCCAGCTGGATCCCTCCCTAAGACTCAGACACTTCAACCTGTGAGTGGCTTCAAAGGAATTCCCCAAATCCTGTGGGGACCCTGGAGCTGACGCTGACAGCACAGCATAGGCTGCAGCCACCGTGAGATCAATAATGATGTGCCAGGAGGAAAATACCCTCCTCAGATCTCTGAGCCCTAAATGATCTTTGCAGTGCTGGCTGTCGGGAAACACCTCCTTTCAAGATAGACCCTTGGGAGGAATCACTGGAGAACTCTGAACGTAGTGCCCTGCAGGCATTTTTATCGCTTTATTTTTCAGAGAAGAGCTGCATTTTGACCATTCCAAGCAGACTGGCAAGAAGATTTCAGGCTGCAGAGGACTATAACCACCCACATCAGCAGTTCTTTCTCTTGGAAGCAAAAATATATTTACAAACATGCATATATTTTGCTTTTCTGTGGCACCAGCTTTTACCCAGGTAAATGTGAAGCATAACAATTGCCCCTGGGCAGAACCTTCCCTTTTTTGTGCTCATTACCCTATTTCACAGGCTCACAGAATCACTGAGGCTGGAAAAGCTCTCTGATGTCATCCAGCCCAGCCCAGGACCTGACATCACCACAGCAGCCAGACCAGGGCACTAAGGACCACAGCCAGGCTGTCCTTCAACACCTCCAGGGATGGGGACTCCACCACTGCCCTGGGCAGTCCATTCCAATGTCTAAACACCCTTTCCATGAGGAAGGGCTTCCTAACATCCAACCTAACCCTCCTCTGGTGCAGTGTTAGCTCCTGCCCTCTCATCCTATCACTAGTTGCCTGGGAGAAGAGCCTGATCCCCACCTGTCTGCAACCTCCCTTTAGGTAGTTATAGAGCATGATAAGGTCCCCTCTGAGTCTTCTCTTCTCTGGGCTAAACACCCCCAGCTCCCTCAGCCTCTCCTCATCAGCCTTTCCCCCCAGTCCCTTTCCCAGCCTCGTTGCTCCTCTAGACCTGTTCCAGTACCTCAATCTCTTTCTTGAAGTGAGGGTCTCAGAACTGCCCCCAGTACTCAAGGGGAGGCCTCCCCAGTGCCCAGTACAGGGGGAGAATTCCATCCCTAGTCCTGCTGGCCACACAAAGGCCAGGATGCTTTTGGCCTTTTCGTGACACCTGGGTACAATGGTGACTCATATTTAACTGGTTGTCACCCAGTGCTGCCAGGTCCCTCTCTGCCAGGTGCTCTCCAGCCACTCAACCCCCAGTCTGTAGCCCTACTGGTGGTTCTTGTGGCCGAAGTGTAGGACCCTGCCCTTGGCTCTGTTCAACCTCATCCCGTTGGCCTCTGCCCATTGTCCCAGCCTGTCCAGATTTCACTGCCCAGGTGCATACTCGTGTATGTAAACGTTTTTAGGACCAGCAAGGACTGTGTCTGCATTTGTGCAGAATAATTTGTACCTTGAAGCTCAAGCTTACTGCTTGGTGAACGCAGTCTGCAGTAATTAAAGCAGGTAAGGTGAGTTGAGCTCTGAGGGGTGTACCAGGGCTCTGGAAACAGAAGTGTTCTGATGCAGTCAAATATTAAGCTTCAAAAAACAAATAAGAACCAAATCTCAACCTCGGGGCATCCTTCGACAGGAAAGACTTCCAATTTCAACCTTGTGTGACGTCTTCCTAGAGAAGCAGGCTGAAACCTGTGTAATGCTGCTGCCTATTGGAACCATCAAATATTGCACTCAGCTGTCAGAAGACAGAATCCACAAGGGAAGCTGCATTTGTCTGGTGGGAAATAGCTCACACAAGTAAAAAAATATCTCAACACCTATGGCATGGATGACACCTCACTTCTGGTGAGACCTCAAAGTCTCTCTTACGTCATCTGGCCCCAGAAATGTCCAGGAATATTTGGTTCAGAAGATACAGGTAGAAGGATGATGGAGGAGAGGATACATCATCTTTTATTTCAGATCCAGATGACAGCAAGGAGGGGCTAGTGCTGAGAATCCCTGGGGTGGTGATGAAAGAGGAGGAGGATCCTGATGGATGATCCACAGACAGGATGTCAGACTGAGAACCACCAGAATCACAGGGTTGAACATAAGGGTTCATTTGGCCTGTCCTCCCTTACAAAGAGAGCAGGCTTGATGGGATTTGACTAGAGCTACCCAGAGAATCATCTGGGTACCTAAACTCCCTCTGAATTAGCAGCACTCAGGTACCAGGAGTAAAAGTAACAGGTCTCCATAATAACCATTTATGGGAGATGAGGTAGATCCTGTCCCAGACTGTCTGAGCAGGTTTCTGCTGTTCTTCATGTTCTCCATCCATCCATCTACCCATCCTGTGCCGAGCCATTGCTTGTTCCCCTTCTCATGTGCTCAGGTGAAGAGATGCTCCTCAGCAGGGCAGCCGACTGCAGCAGTGTGTTATTCTAAGCCGTTTCAGTCTGTAGAAGAGAAACTGTTGTGCCATGGTGAACAGCTCATAGCCTGGGTAATTGGTTTAAGGACGAGCACTGTATGCATCATTGGAGAGAAACCCTTGTCAGGAGAAGGCTTCGTCTTGTGCTGGTGTGGAAAAAACAAATGGGAACTGCTTTTGTACCAGCTAACAATGGCTGTTAACGTCTGCCGTGAACCTGCCCACTTAAACCTGATGAGAAGCCATGGCAAGGTTCACTGTCAGGGTCCAGTCACCAGCCTGTAGGTTCAGGATGTTGAGCTAAAAGGGTTTTAGACCTGTAGCAGAGTTCCTGTGCCAGTTCAGTTGTCGAATCCTGCTGCTGGGCAGAATCAAGCAGTTAGTGGTGCTTGTCCCTGTGACTAAGAACTAACTGTGGTCATTCACATTACTGCAGGCCTTGGCTGGCTTTTCTCCTTCCCTGTTCATTTTTAGTTTTCCTTTTGGCATTCTTTGCTTTCTTGATGTTCTTTCAGTTTAAGGATCATCTGCAGGAGGCTCTGAATCCATGATTGCTTTGCTTTAGCAAGAGCAGAGCATTCTCTTCACCCTGCATTTCTGCACATGCTGGATATATTATGGGACTAGAACAAAAACTGCTATCGCGGGTCATGCATGAGTGGATTTTGGAGCAGGGGGTAAATTACAACTGACTGAGGCTCCTTCTCTGTCATGGCTGTTCTTCTGTACCTTCATCCCAGCTCAAGCAGTGCTCTCTTAGTTTAAGCCACTTTGGTAGTAAGTTTGTTAAAATGCTGACTGAAAAAAGTCAACATGTCCAACACAGCTGCCTTTGTTAGCCCTGTGGCCATAACAAAGGCCACCTTGCTGTGAGATGTTGTAGCCAAAAATAGTTGGTGATTTTGTGGCTGTAGAGGAGACTAGAATTCAGGCTTTTTGAACTCTAGAAATGAGCAAGTCCCCAAACCGCAGCAGTCAGGTTTTGCAACTAGTGTGTCAGGAATGCTTGTGATCTACACCCTGTCTCCAGCCAGATGCAAATTCTATTTATTTAAACTGATTTAGATAAAAAGACTGGAGCAGGACATCCACAGCCTTGGTATTCCAGTTCCCCATAGATGTGTAGCTGGATTTGTTCGCAAACAAAATCTCCAGCACGGGAGCGTGTTGTACTGATACTGCACTGCTGGGAAACTTCTGCAAGCAAGGTGAAACTTGTGAAGGAAACATTTAGGCAGAAGGTTCAGAAGCATTTTTACTTCTGAAAGGGTAGCTGTCTCTTTAAAGGGAGGTATATTTAGGCTGAACTCAATCTTTATTGCGTGGAAGTATGAAGGTGCTGCCTGCAATGTGATCCAGCAGTCGTTGGATGATTCATTCAGCTCCTCAGCTGCAGCAGAACCCCATTCAATGAATAAAGCTCTCCGCAGCACATTCTCTCCAGTTTCCACTTCCATTGGAGGATCTCTACAAAGTTCACCCTTAAACCAGATCCCTCAACACCACCTCTAAACGATGGTTAAACACATCCAGGCACAGCAACCCAAGGGTGTAAGGGATATGGAGGTCAGAGGGTAAAGTAGTACACACAGAAAGGACCGAGGAAACAACCTACAACTTCAGTTACTGCAGGTTTGCTGATGACACTAAGCTGGGTGATGTGGCTGATTCACTTGATGGCTCTGCAGCCATTCAGGAAGACTGGGACAGGCTGGAGGGATGGGCTAAGAGGAATTGAGTGAGATTTAATAAGTGCAGAGTCCTTCACCTGGGAAGGAGTAATGAACTGCATCAATAAAGGTTGGGGGATGATCTACTGGAGAGCACTTCTGTGGAGAGGGATATTGAGTTCTTGTGGACAACAGGTTCTCCATGGAACAGCAATGCTCTTGTGGCCAAGAAGGCAAATAGAATCCTGGGATGGATCAAGAAGAGTGTGTCCAGCAGATGAGGGAGGTTCTTCTCCATCTCTGCTGTGCCCTAGTGAGGCCACATCTTGAATATTGTGTCCATTTCTGGACTTCCTGGTTCAAGAGGGTTAGAGATCTGATTGAGAGAGTCCCATGGAGAGCCACAAGGATGACTAAGGGACTGGAGTACCTACCTTATGAGAAGAGATTGAGAGACCTGGGACTTTTCAGGTCATAGAGGAGAAGGTTATGAGGGGACTTAATCACTGCCTGTGAATTCATGAGGGCTGTGCGTCAAGAAGAGAGAGACAATCTCTTTACACTTACACCCTGTGATAGGACAAGAGCCACTGGGTGTAAGTTGGAGCACAGAAGTTCCACCTCAACATGAGAAAAAACTTTACTGTAAGGGTTACAAAGCAGTGCAATGGGCTGCCCAGGGAGGTTGTGGTCTCCTTCTCTGGAGACTTCTAAGATTCCAGAATGAATTGCTATGTGACCTGTATTAGGTTCTGTGATCCTGCTTGAGCAGGGAGGGTTGGACTAGATGACCCTTGGAGGTCCCTTACAATCACTAATGATCTGTGTATCTGTGTGTATATGTTGTGGTTGGGTTCTACACTTAAGATAAAATAACTGAAAAATGGCTGAAATAACCCCAGAAAACATGAATGGCCAAGGTTCCAAAACCATGATCTGCAAGAAAAGCCTACTAACTACAGCATCACCATGTACTTAGCATGTCTTTATGCAGCAGATAGACACCAGCGAGGTGTCGTATTCAGCCTTCAGCTACATAAAAATTGTTGAAATGAAAGAACATGATTTTTTTTTACATTTGAAACGGATCAGACAAGAAGCATCGAGCTGATACTGTGAAAGGCAAACGTACTCTACGGCTGCCCGTAAAAGT